>SSNS01000737.1:16224-60022 GCA_006937985.1 Aphyosemion australe | reverse complement strand
GCACAACAGGTAAGCTAAAGTTCGGCATGCTATTTGGAGAAATGCATTTCAGATTACTGCTAGAGTAAGAAGTTATCTACGACTATATTTAACTTTCCAGTGTTGCGCATTTTTCAAAATGTGGAGAGGGCGGTTCTGTCCTGAAATTCAGAAACATCGTATGCATTACCTTTAAATGAGTCGTTCAGAGCAATAACAACAAGCTACCAGCCAGACGTAAAAACACCACTTCTCTATGCCGGAGACATATTATCGTAATAAGTGTAGTAGGTGCTCTCTACCGTAAAACATTCAAGTACTAGCACCAGCTATAACAATGTATTATCTACTTATCAACTTACTGTGTACGACTCGTCATATCTTGTCATCGAGAATCTTCTGGTGCTGATCCGTAACTGTCAGCCATGAAACTCACAAAACAGAAGTGAGAAAGTGATGTGCTACTATTAGTTCACCAGTTGAATTAATTATAGATTCAGTCAGATAAAGACAATAAATTTTATCTTACAAAATAGAATTTCTACTAAGAAATCACAGTGTAGCCATAGAAACACTACTTGATATATATATTGTTTGTTTGTGCGTGGGTGTGTGTGTGTGTGCGTGCGTGGGTGTGTGTGTGTGTGTGTGGGTATTGGGTGTGCATGTGCATGTGCCTGCTCTGTCTTCTCAATCCCCAGTGAGTCGTGGTGGATGGCTGCTCATACTGAGCCAGGATCCTCTGGAGGTTTCTTCCTGTTAAAAGTGAGTTTTCCTCTCCACTGTCGCTACATGCTTGCTTAGTATGAGGATTGCTTGTCTTGATGCAATCTGCTGGGTTCCTTAAAGAGGAAACTTTTTTACTGATTGGCTTAATGAACTGTATTGGAATGTTTACTTTGTGAAGTGCCTTGAGACGACTCTTGTCGTGATTTGGCGCTATAGAAATAAACTGAATTGAATTGAATTGCAGTAACCATATTTGACCACAGGAGGTCATTTTTACTTCATTCCTACACATTGCACCTTTAAGTATATTCAACATTTCATTTCTTAGAGTGTAGTTCAGCACTCCCCCTACTGAGGTCATTCGGGTGTTTGACTCCATGTGGGATGATATGAAGGAGTAATCTGAAACCAAAGCTAGATGTTTAATTGTCACTCGTTATAAATGAGTCACTCCGCTCTAAGGAGGACCCGTTTGTGATTTAGTTGTGACACCTCAGCTGAAAGGTTAAACCACCACAGAATCCAACCTGTGAAATGAGACGCGTGCTTCTGGTGACGTGCCTCTGAGCAAAATTCAGGTATTAAAATCTCTGCTCCTTTTTTGGATTTTTTCAAAATAAATCAAAAGTCACAACCAACCTAAAAATTTAGGTTTTCAGAATCTGATAAATAATTTCATCCTATTAAAGTAATAAAACTTTTATTCTGACTCTGGTTTGTCACGTTTTCTTTCAGACGTTAAACTTTTTTTTTCATTCACAGCTTTTTACCTCAGCGTGACTCACTGAAGAAAACTTCATCCTCAAAGAGTTTTTCTGGTGAATTTTAGTTTCAACTTTGTAAAGGTTTGGGCAGCAGGTTGTTTTCTCGTTTACATGGTGAGTTGCGTTTTTGTGCAAAAGACATGAAAGGAACTAAATGTTCAACACAAGAGCAGTGTTGGAGTGAAAAAGATCTAAATGAAAAACTCTTTAGTGTTTCTGGAGTTAATTAGAAAAATCTAATTAAAGATTAATTAAGTGCTAAATGTTGATTTGTTATCTTTATGAATAAACTGTAAATTGTAGCTGATGATGATAAAGTTGCGTCTGCGAGGCTCCTGCAGAAAAACCCTGCTGCTGCCTCCTGACATAGAGGGGACTTGCCCGTTCAGGCCACGCTGCGACCCTCACCGCCCACGGCGCCTCCACCCTGAGAGCTGCTGACGTGCTGAGCGTCGGAGGCGGAGGCTGACGCTCCTTCCACCATGACCACACTCTGCAGTCAGAGAGAAACCAGCGGCCCTGAGGTGTTTCCACACACCGCAGCTCTGAGCTTATCTCAAGGTGTGATTAATCTGCTGTGTGCATTAATTTGCGCTGCAGCATAAAGGTTATGACTCCATATCAGATTGCCTTCAAAAGATGAAAAGGAAAGGGGAGAAAATCCATCGCAGGAGAGGAGGGAGAAAAGGCGAACTAGTAGAAATGATGAAACAATGCGTGCTACAAGGGTGTGAACAAAGTTGAGGCAGGCTTTGAAGTGCAGCCACACATTTTGCATGATTATTGCTGTTAAGTTTTTGATCTCGAGCCAGCAGGCACGAAAAACAACAGCAGCTTGGGATTAGTCTCCCCCCCACTCACACGCCTACCTTGCCAGCATAAGTCCCTGACTCAATTAGAAAAAAACCTCTGCAACTTAGGGCTCCTCACGCACAAGTACCCACATCACCCTGCCCACGTCCCTGCAGCACATCACAACCGGCATCTGCACAAAGAACGCTCTGGGATTTTAGTGACATTAATGCAGAGATGAGCTGACAGAGAGTGTGTACTTACACACACACACACACGCACACATACACACACCAACAACAGGGCCGAGCGCCGAGGAAATGAAGCTTTATCCACCTTTTAGTCAATATCAGATCTCGTCCAGAGGGACGAAACCGAACCATTCACTGTTTAACTGGTCAGACGCTTCACTCTGATGTCAGAGTAAACGGAAACATGCAGATTATTAAACCTGACTGGAACATAAACTGACAACAAGATCGCTGGGGGATAAAACCATGGTTTTTCTTCAGATCTTTTCAAACCACAGTTAAGGAAGACGTTAAACACAGAAGCTGTTGAAACGTTGACCTCTCGGTGGAAACAAACCTCCTCGGATCAGCCGGTGCAGGTTCTGATCATTAAACCCACATGAGGTCATTTAGCTGAGTCTTAACTGAACAGCTGCTAATTAACACGTTAGTGGTGAGAAAACATCTTATCTCCAGCAGAGTTCAGTCCTCCTGCTGGTAACAATTATTAAACAAAGCCCATCAGGACTAGGAAACCTTCCCCAACATGATTGTGGTCCGAGGCAGGAGGTCTACAAGAGCACCAGAGGGACGAGTCNATGGATGGATGGATGGATGCATGTTTGTGACCTGAGGTCAAACCCACACCACACCCACACATTCTATTCACCCGGGGCTTAAGCCTGGTTTATACTCTCTGTGAGCTCCGCAACGGAGAGACGCACACGGAGCGTCTGAAAGGTTTTCACATTCGAACTTCTGTTCAGGCAGCGGAGTGCTGCAAAGCAATTCCCCGCCAGGACAACAGAGGGCGTAGCGCTATTCTGTGATATCCTGCCACCATGACACTCATGTATCCGGTTCACGATAGTGTATTTACTCATGTGTTTACATTGTTTTAATGTATTTCAGAGACTTTTTAACACGGACTAATTTGTCCTTCATTCTCCTCCACCTCTTCATCCAGTCACCACCTCTAAACCCACGTTTCCCATCGTTTCCATCCACGTTTGCTCCATATTTTGTACTCCTTCAGTCACGGGTGAATAAACGTTCATATTTTCGGACTTTTCCATGATGCGTTCTTCAATCTATTCTGGGTCTGCCGCTAAATATTTTTTTACTTATTAATGGAGCAACGGTGGTGCTGGTGACAAAGTTACAGGAAGTGTCATCCTGACCAATCCCAAGCTTGCGGTCTCCGTCACTTTGTTTAAAATTTGGGGCATGTCTCCCTCACCCTCCGCGAGCCAGTCGGAGAGCC
This sequence comes from Aphyosemion australe, assembly GCA_006937985.1. Lineage (NCBI taxonomy): Eukaryota > Metazoa > Chordata > Actinopteri > Cyprinodontiformes > Nothobranchiidae > Aphyosemion > Aphyosemion australe. The sequence continues at coordinate 56,264 of SSNS01000737.1, read as the reverse complement.
CTTGCGCCAACGCAAAATGGCGGTGCGGGCGTCCGTTTCACGTAGATGGAGTATAAACCAGCCCTTAGCCCTGAAGTCGGGGGGGGTTGATGTCGATGACAGAAATAATGTGCTGTGCAATTCAAGAATTATTCAACAACAGTATAATGAATGCAATAAGATTGATGAGGCAAACTATCATGAATGTAAACAAGACATATTAAACACCAGAAGTGTTAATGGTTCAAAATCAGGGCTTCAGGTATACCTATGAATAACCCTCCTCCCTACCCCACCAAGCCCTATTGCGTTGGACTGGTTGCTTTGATTAGATGCAGGAGGAGAAACCAGAGGAGAGGAATAAAGAAAGCCATCTATGTCAAACAGGAAAGACCTGAATTTACCAGAGGGGGGTCCTCAGGTTTCGCCTTTCCAGCACCTACAATGAGCCTGATTTTAAAACAGTTTCTGTCTAGGTCACACCCGCCCGCATCTAATCATAACAGTCTAACACAATACGGGCTAACGACATTGACGACTCCTCGTAGGGCAGGGAGGAGGAATATTCATTGGTTAGCTTACTTGACTTTAAACCAGAGGCTTTAGCTCACTCTCGCAGCCCCCGCTTTGCCAATGCATCACAAAAGACCCGGGGCTTTTGAAAAAAACAACCTGGGCTTAAGCCCCCTGAGCCCCCCCCCCCCCCTGCTCCGCCCCTGGTTTTGAATGTTTTTGTAATTTATTCTCTAGAACCATCAAATTTAAATTCTTTACATAAAGGGGAAATTTCTCCATTGATTTGAGTTTCTTCCTCTTCCTGATGACACAAACGGGTAACCCTATGACACCTATTCCTGCTAAACTCCCTTCACATCTGTGGTTTTATTTATCAGCATCCCACAGAAACTAAATGGTACACGGGGCTTACACTGGAATTCAGATTCCCAGTCCAGATTGTTTTTGTCACCGCTTCCTCATCATGTCCGCAACCCCGGAGGGGAAACAGAGATCTTTATGGGAAGGTAAGAGTAAACCATCAGATGCAAATGCAAATGGAAACCAGGATGTCCAACTGTGGGTGATTGGTGCACATTACCAGGAGAAAAGCCGGATGAATGGATCTGACATTAGATAAAATCTGCATGTCTGATGTTACATTTTCCCGTAATCATGACTGATGCTTCTCCATGTCAATATATAACCGTAAACTGGTTAAAGACTAAATCAGCTGATTCTTCCTCTGTTTTATACAGATGACTCATTCCTACATTTGTAAACAAGACCCAAATGTTCTCAGAATGGAAATTATAAGTAGAGCATAAGTCTGTGACTGTTGTGTGTGACAATCTGAACTCTGTGTTTATGATCAAAACACTTCTACAGTTGTCATGACTACTCTTCAGTGAGTGAATGAGATACTTATATGAGGGGAGGAGCTTCAGAGGACAAGCTGAAGCACAGCAGAGAGGGATGTGAGGGAGTGATCTGCTGTAATCAGAGGCTCAACTTCACCATCATATTTTTAAGCATGAATTCTGATATTACAGCTTTTAAAAGTCAGTTTAGAAGTCATCTGATGCCAATGATGAGAGCACAACTGACAGAGGAGAGCTTTTAAAAACCAAACCCAGTAATGATGTGGACAATAGAACAGTTTTATCTCTTCAATACCTTTCCAATGTCGAACTTGCAGACACCGTCCTCATACCAATAAATCAACAACGTTTAAGGATTTGTCTGGAGAAAAAACTTTCCATTGTAAACACTTTACTAATTGTAATTCTACACGTTATTTATCGCCTTGGTTGCAGCTGTGGCTGTTTTAACATTGGAGTTACAAAAAGGAGACTGAGGGACAGATTTGAAAAGCACTAATATGCCATTAAAACTGGTAATGCCAACAATCTCATTGCTAAACATTATCAGTCCTCCACAGAGAAACCTACTGGAGACTTTGCAAGCCACCGTGTTTTCTGGCTTCAATGAGGAGCTCCTTTTTTTGTTTTTTCTCTGATTATATATGACACTGTATTTTTATGGCACTGTATTGGATTTTTTTGTTTGATACTACACTGGTTCTGTGGTTAACTGTATAGAATCTTGTATGACCCCATGTTTACATATTCTGTATTATCTGTCCAAGCGGGGTAATTTGATGTTGGTTGCATACACTTCATTTTTCCCTTGTCTGGCAGGTATTTTGTTTTTTTTTGTTTCGTTGTTTTGTTTTATTCTGTCCTATTCTGTTCTGGTGTATGTTTTGTAATATAACTCAATAATGCAATAAATATAATATATTAAAAAAACTGTATAGAATCTTGGGGGTAGTAGATTGACTCTTTGTCTAACATAAGATTGGTCTATCGTTGTTGGCTTTATGGTACAATCTGTACTATCTCTACTCTATCAGTACCAATATGGTGTTATTGCTGTTGGTTTAAGGTTTCTGATCATGTGACTGCATTTACCTTTTTTTACCAGCAGGGAGCGGCCCGTCACTCTGAAGTTGCAAGTGCGGTATTCTGGCCACAGAAAGGGTCATTTTAGCACATACTGGCTCAAGAACATGATTTAAAAATAGGAAAAAGTTTCATAATATGGCTTTAATGTTTCTATGTAGTTTCTTTTGCACTGGAAACAGATGTGATTTATTTTGCCTTTTATTTGCCAAAAATTAATATTTTCTTTATAAACCAGCAAATTTATATTTTGAACTTTTAAACAGTCCAATCAACTTGAGCTGACATCCTATTGGCTGTAAAAGACAGGAAGTGAATCCCGCTGATAAAAAAAGTGGGTTCGCCTTCTCTACTCATTGGTGTTCCAGTTCATCAGAGAGTCAGCTGGAAGCTTTAGGATGCAGCACGCCGTTCTCCTGATGGTTCTACAGGCTGTGGGGGCCGGGGTGGGGCTGGATGGGGCTGGCCTGCTGGGCCACCAGCCACCCACGGAGAGGCTTGGTTGAGTGGGTGTCTTCTATGGAGCGATTGATCCAGACTGAGACAAAAAGTCCCCCTGTTGTTCAGCTCCAGTAGCAGCAGCAGGACAGTCCCTGCAGCAAACCTCCACCAAACAAAACTCTGAAGACTTTTATAATAAAACATGTAAAAAATAGATGACATCTCTCGCCAGGTACATTAGCATTATAGCAGCTGTGACTCAAGTTTTAGACCAGAGATTAGAACTCAGTCTGAAACTTGGACTTATCTCTGACTTGACTTTCAAAGACTTGAGACTCAACCTGGACATGGTAAAATGACTTGTGAACATCCAGTTTGAGTAACAGAAGTTTTGATTTTCAGTATTTCACCAGGTTGGTTTGATGTACACCTAAATTATTTGCTCATAACTGCATTTTTTTCTTTTTTTTTTTATCTGAGTAAAATGCTGTGGAACCAGACGTTCCAGGCTGCTGGTGTTACATCCTGAAGTTACAAAAGTAAATATGCAGGTTTGCAGCTGTCATATCATCTGAAAACACGAGTAGTTTCCATTAATAACAGTCGTTAGGTGAGAGAGAGAGGGACAGAGAGAGAGAGAGAGAAGTGGAAAAAGTGAAGTGAAGAAGGAAGGGGTGCTAAACTTGGTGTTTTGGTGTCTAGGCAGCATCTTGTTTGAAGTCCAGACAGCGGTGTCGGTGTGGCGGTGGCTGATCTGGGGTCGGTGTGGAGGTGTTCACATGGAGAGGGGAAAAGGTCACGACTACAGAGACGCATCCTTTACTCTTTATGAAACAGAGCTGTTTATCAGATGCTCAAGAGGAAAGAAAAACACCTGTAGAGGGTTTTTTTGTTCAGTGTGGGTTTGATGTTGACTTTAACTCACTGAAGGGGTTTTGGAATCTTTAAACAAAGACAGTTTCCTCAGAAGGTTCCAGTTTTTATCTCATCAGCGGCATAGCTGAATAATTTCATTTAAAAATGGGTTACACGATAATTGTTTCCACTTCAAAATCCTTAGAAGTAACCCAACAGTTGTGTTTCCAGTTTTTCATTATTGTTTTAACTCTGAGGAACAGTTTATGAACCAGAACCAATAGACAGACACAGAGAAAAGAGGAGAGTAACTCTTATTTAGCTGATTACGAAGACTTTGAGCTTTATGGATCTCTTCAGAGAGAAGAAACAGCCCATGAGGTGTTGGTGCTGACCCGTACCACGAGTCTCGTTTGTCATGTGACTCGTCTGGCACGGTGAGGTGTTCTGGAGACCTGGTGCTGCTGAACATGTGGACCAGCTTAGAGGCTTAAGAAGCTCATCTTTTTCTCTTAAACCTTCATTTTCTGAAACCCTTGCAATCCGATATTCGCAGCATCTGGGTCCAGCTTTACTCTTCTGAAATTCCATTCACCACATCCCCCAAAACATCTGAACCACGTCTTGAGAAGAGACCTTCAGCAGCTTTAAACTGTAATCCAAAGATGAAAAGACGAGTTTGCATTAAGGTGATGTCGGAGTACGCCTACCTGTCTCTAATGCAGATGTGCTTCCTCTCCTCCAGCTGACAGCAACATCTGCTGGAGGCTGCAGATGTTGAAGCATCTGGGGGGAATAAGAGGTTTTGTTGTAATTAGTTCAGTTAGTGACACTTCACTCTGCAGCTCCTCTCAAGGTAATTACTATCATAATCCGTCATTAACTGCACTTCTGCGTTGCACTGCAGTCAGCCAGCTCTTATTGATTTATAATGATTAATAATTCATGTCTAGGATAAGCACTCAGTCTGCTCTCTGATCCACATCATCGGGGTTTAGAAGCTCTACAGGATGAATCAATGCTATATGATCCTCAGCTACACCTGCTTCTGGTAACCAGTAAGGAACAGAAGGAAGCAGCTCCAACTCCAAAGATAAATCCATAAAACCTGAAACAAGAAAGCTGAATGTGAAATGGTAAAATCTGAAAAGGCACCAACTATTATGACCAGTGGATGAAAGTGTTAATGTGCTCCTTTGATAATGACGCGTGTCATTTCCAAATGTGATTACGCAAACAGAATGGTGCGCTTGTAATGTGCTTAAGATGTTTTAAAACACAAAACGGAGCCGACGCAGTTGGAAATATACAACCCCCCTTTGCCAAAGGGAAAGCCGTGGGATTAAAACTGAAGAGGGGCCGACAGCGGCTCCCTGAGGAATGCCAAAAATAAAGGTTCTTAAAACAGGAAGGAGATGTTACGCAGGTTTTTGAGGCACAAACATATCATGAATAGAATTCCCTTTATGAATGAAAATGAATGCATGAAACCTCTATACTAATTTCAGTTCTAAACAATTACAAAAACATTCAGTCAAGAAAACAAATATTATTACAATCGTTTTGTCACATTCTACTTCATCCTCTTATTTGTTCTACCTTCTAAAGGTTAAATTCATGAGAACCTTTGCTGTTTTTCAAAAAGCAGAAAGAGCAAAACACACTGGCAGCATTTACAAAATGTAACACCATTATTTTGACCCCTCCCATACACTCTATGTTGCAGCATCAAGAGATATTTTTCTATAGGCTATATGCCACTGACCCTCAGTTTGACACTTCCTGACCTTTTAGCCAGCTGAATCATATCCGGGTCACAGTAATGTTGGTGCTCCCCATGGCATTTGTTTGCTATTGTTGCAGGACCTGCAAAAGATAATGATCAACAATGTACATGGGATAATCTAGGACACATTTAAGACGCCACAGTCAAATAAAGACAAAGGTTTTAACTGATATGTCCACCTGCATTCATAACTATGAAGGTAAGTTAACAAGCTTCTGCCTTGGGTTACTAAAAGATTACATGCTAGCTCTTTACCGAGGAAGCAATGATAGCAACGTTAGCAGAGTTATCATTTCAGAAACAAAAAAGACTCATGATGTTAAGCTAACTCTCTGATAACACTGTTAGCGTTGCTTCAACACTGTGTTAACTATAGCTGATAAAGAGCTAGCATGTATCATCATTTAGTTTCCCAAAGCAGAAGCTTGTTAAGTCATTATCATAATGAATATAGGGCACATACTATTTAAAACATGTGTCTTTATTGAATGGGGCATCTTAAATGTGGCAGGTCCTGCAACAATTGCTTAAAAAACACAAACGGTACTGCAACCCAAAAGTGACTCAGCTGGCTAAAAAGTCAGGAAGCATCAAACTGGGGGTTTGTGGCATGAACCCCATTGGGTTTTCTTCCAAGCATCAAAAAATATCTTTACTACCACTGACTTCTTTTTGGACCTCCAGGTTCCCGTAGCAGCTCTTCTCTGCTTTTATAGCAGCGCTGCCTTTTCATGCTAGATATATTAGCTGGCATTTAAATTTGAGGATAAATAAGTTGACGTTAGGTTTAGTTATGGTTCTCTTCATGATTCTAGTGTGATAAAAGTAATTCTGGGCTCATAATTTATCCTTTCACATATTTTAATCACCTCTAAACAGCTCAACTCCTGTTGACATAAATCAGTGTCAGTCTCCTTTAAATGTGAACTCTGGATATTTTAGGACCTACAGAGTCTGAAGAGGAGAAATCAATACAGGGTTTTTCCAACTCAATCAGTAAAATAATCATAAATATGAATTTCTCTATAATCGAGCAGCACTACAGCAAACTGAATTTAGTCATAAAATCAAAATGGAAAATCTTTGAGAACAGGTGTGACTGCAGAGTTCAGATGGTCCAGCATAAACACAAACAAGGTCTACAAACGCAGCAGGTCTGGTGACGGCAGAGTGGCCATGACAGCTGTCTGCTCCAATACATGTTAGGCACACACGCATGCACGCACGCACGTACACACACACACACACACACACACACACACACACACACACACACACACACTCAGTTACAGTAAAACACACAGGATCGCTCCACAGAAACAATTCTGTAAACTGTGAACAAAGATGAGAGCTGTATTCCAATATACAGAAAACCCAGCATGCACAGCTGCAGGAATGAAATGCAGCCCTCTTTAACACACCTGTGCTTTCCCGCCTCCTACAGATGAAGTTGCTTTTAAAAGGTGATGAGCTCATCAACCTTCAGAGAGTAAAACCCTCCAGAAGGCGAGGGTTTTTCTAAACCCTGATGAGGAGAATCACAGAAACACAAACAGAGAGTTTGTCTTTCCTGATTAAGAGCTGTGATAGAAACACAGAACCACATGGGAAATGCACGGATTCTAAAACCGGAATGTCTGTTCTAAAAAAAGCACATATTTCTCAATCTGATTTGAGAACGAGAGGCGTGCAGCCATGTGAGTTTCAGTCTGAAGCTTCCTGCCAACAGCATGACTCGCCGTGGTCTTCAGGCTGACTCAGACCTGACTCTGCAGGGGGTCTGAACTGGGTCGTCTGGAAACGGGGGGCTTTTGGGAGAGCCCAGGCTAATCTTTAACCTACGACTTCATCAGATACTTTTTTATGTCTCATCCTCAGATAGAAGGAAGTTAATCAGTAAAATTACTTAAGAATCAACAAAAAGGATCTAAATTAGTATTTCCTTCTAAAAAAATGATTCTTTTTCAGATTTTGTGCAAACAAGAACTCATTCAAACCCCTAAAACGTTCAACTTACAGCAAAATTTAGCTACATATACATATAATTAGTAGTTCCAACAAATATTTCTTTAATTCAACTACTCAAAAGCCTAAAAAGTCACAAATTTCTTGGATTGTTTAGTTCCCTAAAACATTAGACTGTAAAATCTGAATTCCAGACATAAAGAAAACTCCGTAGTTTCAAATAAAGCTAGTCTTTGTGTTTTGTTCTCATTTCCCAAACAGCAGCGAGTAGTGGAGCTCGTGACAGCTCTATTTTAAAAGTGAATCCTAAATTTTTTAGCACCTTTTCTGGAGCGTGAAGCACATCCAGCAGCTGGGAGCAGCATCTGAAACAGGACGACTAGGAACCAGGTTTTGGTCCTGATGCCTTTTAGAGAGGACACCAGGAGCTGTCATCACCTCCGCTCAACACTTGCTCCTCGGGGTGTCTGAACCCCCCCCCCCCCCTCATGGTGAGGAGAAGACTCTAAAAATAACCTCAGGTTGTTTCTGGGCAGCAGCGGCTGATAAAACATCATATTCCTGTTTTATGGGTTGTAAACCAGTTCAATTAGATGAATTAGTTCTTGTTTAACAATGAGACAGAACCATTAGTGAGATCTTCACTAATGGAAAAGAGACTCATGGGGATGAAACTGGATTCTGCTTATAGAATAATTATGTCTTTTCATTTATTGTCTGAATTGAAACTAAAGAATTTGAGCCTCTGTTGACCTCTGAGGGTCAGGAAGAAAAAGGTCACACTGACTCCGCCAAGTCCTCCTAAAGTGCTGCTGTAATTCCCTAGGACCCACGAGGGACCTATCAGAGACCTGTCAGAGACTAGGAGCCCAACTCGTGCCTCTGCAGCAGCTGGGGGTCATGACACCTTGGAAGAACAGCAGCACCATAATCCTGTCGGTTTTTAACAAAGCACACCGGCAGCAGAGGGACTGATGATGACATCTCTCCACAGATATCAGACAGCCTGAGCGTGCCAAAAATGTTCGATTTCATTATTTTATATCTTCTTCTTTTTTTATGACAGCACACAGTCTGGTTTTTGAGGAAGCCTATTACTGTCCTCCCACACACGCCCATCAGTAGAAGGCGCACCACGACCTCAGTAACCCCACACACACTCACACACACTGAGTCCATTTCATCTGATGCTGCTGGAGCGCTACTGCCACCATGTGGCTTCAGGCTCACACTACATCTACAGGAACCACCTGCTCCATCTCCAGGAGGCCTAGTGGTTCCCAATGAACCAGTTTGATTGACTTTACTGGGAGGATTTCATGTCACGGCAACACTAAAGTGTAGATGAGATGTTTGTTGGTGCGCCTCAGGTTTCTGTTTCTGAACTACTTTTTGTTTATTTCTTGATTTAGGTCCAGTTTCTAACTTGATTCTCACTTGTGAGTAAAACAAAAACAACCCAGAGAGGTTTGTCAGAGAAACCCCTCAGGAGGTCAACGCTTTGTGTTTAACTGGTTTTAAAGATTTTTTTTAAACCAGTACCAATAAATGGTGCAAAAACAGACATCACAGCTAAATTAAATTTTGCACAGAAAATGGTACTACACCTTACAACTCAGACCACTGATCTTTCATATGAACACCTAGGTTTGTTTCTGCTGACAATCTTCAAAAAAAGTTAATTATTGGACCTTAAATTCCCCCTAAAAGTTTTTAAAGCCGTACTATGCAACTTTTTCATATTTTTAAATCATGTTCTTGAGCCAGTATGGGCTAAAATGACCCTTTACAGGTTAATGAAATGTCATTCAGATCCCCACCACCCTCTGTGGCCAGAATACCACACTTGCAACTTCAGAGTGACAGGCAGCTCCCTGTTGGACTTAAAGTGGAGCTGACATGCCTGGTGCTGCAGTCTGCTTCCTGCATGTTTTAGATCATGAACACAGTTGATTTGTTTGATTTAGTGATGAACCGTTCCTGTAGACACTAATGAAGGCTGAGGAGACATTTCAGCAGTTAGATTAAGGTGTTAAAAAGACAAACGCACAGCGAGGAGATAAGTTTCACTTTTGCTTTCACTAACAAACACTAGGGGGTGCTAAAAACAAGCCAAAACTGCCAAGTGTTCATTTAAAGTCTTCAAGATGAGAAATCAGTTGAAAATTTGCCGTTTCAAATAATAATAAAATTGATGAGGTGGTGCATTTATAAATAAAAAGATAAAAGAAGTAAACTTTCAAAAAGTCCTTTATTTTTCTGAACACCAAGAAAGAAAACGGTTTCCTTTTTACTTTAAGGCTTTTCTCACACTGAATACTGGGAATTATTTGGCATGAGAATCACACAGAAGCAGCGGCTGCTGCACGTTTCTGCTGTTGGCAGTTTGAGTATGAAAATATTGGAATGCAGCCGTGTTAAAGAAGGCGGGTGTCTCTGTGGGGGTGCAGCAGCACAGTGAAAAGGGTCTTTAAGAAGCTTAAAAAAGAGGCACTTCTTCATCATGAGTTTGGGTCAAATAAAACTAAAATATCAGATTATTACAGAACTGCAACGCTCACACACAGATTAACCCTTAAAGGGAATACATTAGGAAATTTTGCTAAATAATTGTAATTTAACACATTTTTTTCTTGGAAAGAGAACATAATAAATGTAATGTAAAAATACGGAAATACATCTTGGAACTAAAGTATGTAAACTTAGTTTAAATGATTCTTTATAGTTTTGAAAACAAACACATTCATCAGTGAGCGAGTTAGTTGTGCTTGTTTGTTTTTGGGTTAAATTAGATTGTAAAGAATGTTTTTGTGTTTCCAATTAATCCTGTTCAATTAAAATCCCTCACATTAGGATTTACTGTTGTTGCTGTCAGGTAACAGAAAAATGCTTTAATTCATCAACATAATTTTATATTTTAAATGAGAAACAGGCTGAATGAAGAGTTTAGCCTCTAACAGATAAATAAAAAGTCTGATGCAGAAGAGATGTTGGTTTAAAACACAGAAAACAACTGGATAAAGTTTGGTTTTGAATAAACAAAAAAATAAACCTGCTGAGAATAAAACCATTCTGTTGTTTGAGAATCTGTACATGAAAAATCAGCGCTGAAAACAAAGTTTGTTTTTCTACACCATCACTTCCTTTGAACACGTTTCTATGGATACCAACATTTTATACAAATCATTCACTTTTCAGGTAAATTAAATTAAATAACTTAGAAAGATGTACATATACATAAGAAATAACGTTCTGCAGCATCCAACAGCAGCAACTATGGTGCACACAGGTAAAAGGTGCGTTAGGTTTCTTCACCCTGAGGAGTGAATGCCACAACAAGCACCTCCACTCCAAAGTCCCACGGGGAAAAAAACTAAAACCATCTTCTTGGATGATTTTATTCTCAGTTCTGGGTATTTTCTGGACATTTTGTCCACCTTATAAATCAACTGGTGGAAGTAGATTTGACTTCCTTCAGGACTTTTGGAGAAAAAAAACACACCATTTGAAGCCAAAAGTGCATCAGTTCCCTTTAGATTCTCCTCCGTCTGAGTCGGGGTGCGTTTGGTCACTGTTAGCGTCTGGGTGGGTGGTGTCAGGTGGGGTTTCAGAGGCGGATGCCTGCTTGTCATTACTCTGGTTTCCGTGCAACGCCACGACTGCCTCGTATGAAGCTGGTGCCTGATCATTAGGAGCCTAGCAACAAACAGAACAAAGAAAAATGAGGTTATCCTGCAGGTGGATTAAAGGTTAGAACATAATCTGGTAATAATAATAAAAAAAATAACTCCAACTAGAAGGATGGTTCTAGTAACCAACATGCTCTCTACCTTACTGAGATTTTAAAAACTGACAAACTTCCCTGATCTGGACTTTAGACCTCAGCACTGCTTCCTCTTTCGTCTCTCCTGGTAAACTGTCCAGCTCAGAGACTAACGGTGATGTTCTGCTCCCTAAATGTGTCCAGATGGTAATGAGAAGCTTCTTCTAACACAATTATGGCTTTAAAGGGATGTTTTACCTCTTTTTAGACAAGTCACAATAGTCCTATGGTCGATACCTAAACATGTTCATGAAGTTCTCTGCACAAAATCTCTCTCGCATAAAGCAATTTCAGCAGTTTTATTCTTGACATTTTTAATATCATTTCAGGGCTCTTCACTTTTAGAAAACAAGCTGGAGCTGGCCACGCCCACCTGCCCACTGAAAGGCTGCTATAAGCTTAGAAGCCTTGATATCCAGGAGGGGGAGTAGAGCCACTGTTCCTTCAGTGTTGACAGGTGTGTGTGTGTGTGTGTGTGTGTGGGGGGGGGGGTGTTTCTATCTAGGGATGCTCCCACCCAATCACGTGATTTTCAAAAGATCAGAATTGGGTGGAAAAGATCGGAGTTACCATTATAAAACAACAAGCCCAACCCTGTAAATTCATCCTGAGATTTTTAAACAGAATAACAATAGTTTAGTTTTAATTTGATCAAGTTTCTCTAAATAAAAATGTATTGTTTCATGGATGACAACATCACCCTAACAATTTATAGCAAGCGGGGAATTCAGACATAACATGTAGCTGATAGTTAGCAGGCTAATACAGAGCTAACATGTTTCCTCAGGAGACCAAAAATGTCTGCAGTTTGGACGTATTTTAAACCGGACAGTGAAGGCAGTGCAACAGACACTTGTAATGTGTGCATACTGGGTATTTCATTTGGTGGAAAAGACTGAGTGGCATTCAACACCACAAATCTGACATGTCACCTTAAAAACAAACTTCTCTTTCGGCATATCACGTCAGGTGGTCGCAACAGCGAAATCCCCTGTCTGCATTTAGTGCTAGTCTGCTACCTTAAAAACAAACACCTGCTTATTACTCAGAGCAGCAACTTGGACAAAAACACAGAGCCAGCCGACACTGAAAGCTATGATAAACAAAGAGAAATCACCTACAGACAGTAAATAGGTCACAGCCAAGATAGCAGTATTTATCACACTGGATGACCATCTGTGGTTGCAAATGTTGCAAAGTCTCCTGGAGCTGCGGTATGAGTTTTGTTGTAATTAATTTAGACAAGCAGCTGTACAGGTGTTGTGCTTAGAGGAGCCTGTTGGCAGTGACGTGCCTGCCCTGTCGTGGGAACACGCATCGCTCAGTACAGCCGCATAGTGTTTAAACATTCTGAACTTGAGTAAAGAGGCAACTTTTAAATATTATAATACTAATGTATTTGTTAAAGGTATGGAACACTTGTTTAATCAATTAATAATTATTTATTAGGAGCAGCAGTAGCTCAGGAGGTAGAGCGGGTTGTCCAGTGATCGGAAGGTTGTAGGTTCAACCCTGGCAGCCTTCCGTCAGTGAGCCCCAGAGCAGCTGTGGCTACATTGTAGCTCATCCCCACAAGTGTGTGAATAGGTGGATGACTGTGTTCTGAAGCGCCTTGGGGGGGTTGTAGAACCATAAGAAGGAGCTATACAAATACAGGCCATTTACCAATACATTTGCAGTGGTTTCTAGTAGGAATGAATGCCTTACAAGTCATACTCTGTGGAAAAAGCTCCAGTGTAAGTGCATTATAGAGATTTCAGCTGGAGAAGAAAGTAGCTTCAGACGACAGGATTTGGAGTCTTATTTCTTGATATTCTGACTTCTCGCCTCTGATTGGCTAACAGCAACACGACTCTACCACTGACTTTGTTTGCTCTGCAACGTTGATGTTTTATCTCCACAAATAACACAAGCCTGAAGAAGTTCTGCTGTGTGGTGGAGTTGCTAATGCTAATGGTTAGCTTCTACTAGCTGAGTTGTTCTCTGCTGTTTCCTGGACACTAAACCAAAAACAGCCTTCCCCGTCTTGAATCAAGATGGGTGAGTCCATGAATGTTAAGTGACAGTGTGACGAAGATCTGTCAGGCTTTTAAAATCTTAGAGTTTCACCATCTATTTTCTATCAGAAGCTAATGCAGGAGATAGGTGTAGGAGACTATTTTCATGTTCAGCCTGCATGAAAAACTCAGTGACTGATTATAATCAGAAATAATCATTAAAAATGTTTTTTCAGAGTTCCACACCTTTAAGAAAACATCTTTGGCACACACAAAGATCATTTTGGGTCATCTTTGGTCGCTAATGAAAAATAAGCAAACATATCCAATTCAAATTGGTTCTTCACTGAGAGACGCAGTGAAAACAAAATAGGTTCAATTAAAAACGTTTCCATTCCTGTGATTCAGTTCAATTCACAACAAAACTCATCTTTCAGTGCCCCACAAAAAAGAAAGTCCAATTGAAATATTTTGTACTGTTCTAGTTCATTTAAATTTTATTCACAACAAATGCCACCATAGACTATACAATTGAAAAAAGGTCCAATTCAAGTCATTTTAGTGTTCAGTTCAAGTTACACCATCTTGAGTGCTAAAAGCAAATGGATTCAATGCCATTTTTATTTTTTACTAAACATCCAATTCCAATTCAATTAGATTTTTTTTCATTTACAAAAAGGGTAATCTCAGTGTGCTATACAAAAAAGCTATAGGCCAATTCAAATAAATACTAATCAAATTACAATTACCTTGGGTTGTTAAAGAAAAGCAAACACATCAAATTCAAATAAATGTTTCATTGATTCAATTGAAATATGTTCAATTTATAACTACAATTCTAAGTGTGTCATACAAAGACAAATCCAATTCAAATGACTCACTAGTGTAATCCAATCCATTTCAATTCAGTTCCAATCCATTCAATTAAATTTAGAGTATGGAAAAGCAAACAGGTCCAATTCAAACCCAATTTGATGCAATCCAATTCATTCCAGTTTATTCCATTACAATTAATTCCATCCAATCAAGTTCATACCAATACAATCACATTACAACTCAATTCAATACAGTCATTCACATTCAAATACAGTCCAATTCAATCCAATTAAGAGACAATTTGGTACAGTCAGGCTCAGTAAAACACTAAAAACCAGTTTCTGCTAAAAGAAATCAACAGACTGATTCTGATTAGTAAACCGGGATGAGCCTGACCTCTCTTCTGTTTAACATACTTTTGTAAATGTTCTTAAGGCTCATTGGGAAGGTGGAAATGCAGATATTTTATTTTAAAGTTGACCTTTTTTTTAAACAGATTTCACCAAATATATAAAAAAAGATTATTTTCTGTTTCCATGTGGTTTCACTTCAGTGTTATTAGAAATTAATATCTAAAAATGTATATCTATAAATATCCATACTGGTCCTGAGATCCAGAATACAACAAAAAAAGAAAACAGCAACATAAAGACAAACAAAAACTCAAAAGTAGCAGTTGAAGAAAAATATATTTTACAAAACAGAAAAATAAACTTGGCACAAAAACATAAAAACTCAACAACATACAACAAAAACATTTTATTTGTGTATTTTATGTTTGAAGCATTTTATATTATGTTCCGTCATCACGTTATCTGTTATATTTTGGGGATAAGTAACTATTTTGTTGCTTAATTATTGTTTTGTGAGATTCTGATATTCAAAAATCTGTTTTGTTAAATGTTCATTTATGATGAATTTACTGTTTTGTTAAACATTGTGCTTTTCTAAGTGTAGTTTTTAAGTTTTTTTAAACACCATTTCCCACTCTTGTGTATGTATTTTTGAACACTGTGCAAAGACCTAGTTAGGACGCTTCACAGACGTGGTCTGGACCAACAGACTCAATATAGACGAGATCTGCACATCCATGCGACTCTAACTGCGGGGCTGTTAGTTGCTTCATTTATTTTCATACCAAGTTTTAATTTGATGTAATTTTTTATATTTGTATGCATAAAATGTGTTAGTTGAGTTTAATGAGTTTTGTTCTGCATGTGTTTTTTGTGTTGTTGTATTTTGGACCACATTGACATCAGAAACCAGCTGATTGTTGCTCAGATTTTCCTGAACAAAAAGTGATTGTCCATGGGGGCAAATACCTGCATACCTGAGGTGTGACGCAGCTTTTACTTAACCAGCTGACAATCTAAAAATAAAATCATCTGATTGATCAGCACGCACACAAAAATGTCAGCCAAGGGGCGGCACCAGCAGTGACATCACCAGGAAGCAGCTTACGCAGGCGTGCAGCCCAACAAGCCGTTAGCAGACGGGTGTGGGAAGCTTTCAGACACACTCGCAGACGTATACGTGCATGGACACACCCACAAGCCAAGCACACAGGTAGAGATTAGTCATCATTATCACACACACACACACCGCCCACCACCGCCCTGAACACGCACACACACACAGACACGGTAGTTTTCCATTAACCTTCACACACTACACATCTCACCTTTCTTCAGTTTGAGCAGGCGGTCGATGAAAAGAGGAAGCATCTGATTAGTGAAAGTTAGAGCATGAAGAAGAAACATCAGACTCCAGGAGACAGATGAAAACCATGGAAACACTAAAACAAAATGTCCAGGCACAAAAGTCCCTCAACATTTTGAAGATTTATGATAAAATCTTCTTAAACACTTGGAGGAAAATTCAAAAATAAACATTTTAAAAAATATAAAGTTTCAGACAAACGAAAACGAGACATTAAATTCAGAAAAAAATGGAACTAGCTTATTTACTTTAATTATCAAGCTTCATAAATGTATTATTATTATTATCTGTTTGTTTTCTGTGCAGCTTAAAGATTTAACAGCAACAATGAATGTGTAAAAAAGGAGAAAACAAAGTAAAGAATAACTTATGTAACAATTTATAGTGAGCTTTATCACTAGAGCCAGTAGTGCATTTAGAGTTCAGGAGCTCCAGAACAAAATCGCCTTTTCAGACGTTTTAAGGGACGTTAATGAATTAAATAACACATAAGACCAGTAAAACCAGTGCAGGGTCTTTACAGATTTAAACAGCGATTGTAGATCTAATATCTTATATTGAGGTAAGCCAGGTGAGTGTCTTCAAGTGTCTTTAAGCTTGATTTCTGGTTTCTTGTAACATCACAGAGGTGAGGAAATGAGCTTTGAGCACACATCACGACTACATATTGTTGCTCTATCCTGCTTTAATGGACGGTGCTGTAGGGTTTTATTATGCTGTGGACGGATCCTTTATTACTTCTTTATTATTATTTTATCTCCTTTGTTCTAAAACCTCCTGACTGACAGAAACTAAACTCCTGCCCCAGAGAGAATGGCTGCCTCGGCTGAACAACTATCGACTGCAGGAGTCATTTATTTATTTACAGATCGATGAATAAATCATCAGGTAAAACTGTACATGTAAATCACAATGGTGCCCAGAGGAATACTTTATTAAGACAGACGTGTATGAACACCACCCTGACTACCCGTTACTATGATCTGCTGTGTTTCTATGTTTGAAGATCAGCTGGTGTGTTTCTGCTGTTTTCTGGGGGAAGTCTGATAGAAAACACGCTCTCTCTGTGAGCTGAGGATGAACCCTGGTGTCTGACTGATGTACTGAACACCGTGTTTGTGTTCACCTGCAGCTGCTGATTCTCTGCAGGAAGATCCTTCATCTTCATCATCTCTCTGATCTGGACGACGGCGAAAGCGATGGAGACCCAGGGGGCGCCGGACAGGACCCAGGCCGGCCTCGTCACATCCTCCTGGTCCTCCTGGTGCTTGGTCTTCTTGACCAGTAACAAGGTATTCTGATGAGGCGGGGTTGGGCTACCGAGAGCGCCATGGCTCTGGACAAGGTCGATGGTGGCGATGGGAACCGGGCTGGAAGGAACTGGGATGTTCTCCGCTAAGATTTGATCCTCTGTCGGGATACAGTAGGAAAAGGTTAGGTTTGGATGTTGATAACTAATATGTATAATGTTCTATGATCTGTAGGTCTAGTTCCCACTTTTATGTTTCAAATAGAATCCTTAAAATAAATGGGGGCTTGTCCGGATCTTTCAAACTTTGTAGTAGGACTAAAAAAACAGATTGTATCAACACGTGTGTGCTGCATAATGTGACACTAGCCATCTGCAAAAATATTATTATTATTAGAACTTTTGTGGGCTTAAGATATCATACAGGACAAAAAAGACACTCAAATGTGGTGATGGGAACTGGGCTGTTCTCGGTCAGCATGCTTTAGTTTGAACATTTCAGCCACTCATTAAATTTATAATTTACACTTTTGGTCAAGTAAAACACAATTTCAACACATTTGGAGATCAGTTTTTATGATGCCAAAAAAGGTGGCTTGTCTGGGATCTTTTAAAGTGGAAACTACATTTATGGGCTGCAAGGACAAAATGCTGAAAAGGACTCTAGCTGTGTGACCAAATAAACGGGTTGAAAAGGAAAATTAATTATCTTAAAGATAAAAATTTGTCAAACCAGGAAGATTTTTAATTACGATGTCTTTCAGAAAAGCCGCTATCATACGTTTTAATCTTTACTATTGGTAAGTTTTATTTAGATCATGTACACATGTACGCAAGCTCAATTCCTGCTCTATGTAGAAGACCACAGGGGAAGAATGACGTTAAGGACAGTTATTCCACGTCGAAGGAATGTTTTTCAGTAAAGACAAAGACAATTTGGGGAAATACTGCCACCTACAGGCCTGGCATGCCTACGATTGTACTTCACAATGCACTATATGTTTTATTTTATTTTTAACAAGGTGGTGTGGACCCATTTTATTTTTATTAGATGGGCGGTGGAGGACAAAAACCTGGCTATGTGTGTACATGGCCTTAGACTCATAATATTTTAACGGATTACTTTTTTTTTTAAATCAACTTATTTAACATTACTGACCTGTTTAAAACAGGCAAAGAGGCACTTAGTGGGCTTTAAAACAATTATGAATGAAAAGATTAAGTTTTCCTCACCCTTTTCTTCAGTCTCTCCACTCAGACACTGGATCAAAGCGAAGATGAGGAGGATGACGAGTGAGGCCATGCCAATTCCTCTAAATGTCTCTGCAGCACCTAGAAAGAGAGCAGCGTTTTAAAGAAGCTTCCAAACATGTTTTACGAACCAGGAAATGAGCCACAAATCAGTGTTTTAAATGTCGGCCGAATAGCTGGTAGGATGCATTGTGACTTTCGTACCAAAATAATTGACGAGCACTCCTCCCACCATGGCTCCACAGCCCCGGCCGAGTCCAAGGTGCAGACCCTGCAGGATTCCCTGTGCCGACGTCCTCAGAGCCGGAGGGACAGCGGCGCTCAGGAAGGAGATACAGGCTGCCCAAACTGAGGCGTGGGTCACACCTGGACAACAAACACACACACACGGTTATTAAATGTATTAACCCTGGAACTAGAAGTCTATTTACATAACAATCATCAGTGCTGTTAAGATGAACTTTAGTCAGGCTCACATTACACTCCCGCATCACTTCCTGTTTGCAGTTAAAACACTCAGCGTCACCCGACCACAAAGAGACGGCATGGGCTCGTAGAACGTGGAGAGTTCAAACCACTGCACAGACGATTTCTGTCTGAAGCGTTCTGCTTCCAGAAAGCCTCCGGTGTGTGTTCTCATCAGACCCAGTCTAGTTTCTCTGCTCAGATCAGAACGGGAACTTAAGGCCGTCAGAAAGCGTTCACGAGTTTATTCTTTCCTCAGACGTCTCTATACATGCACAAGGTCACACTCAGCTTCTGTTTACTTTGTTTTAAATGCTATAAAAATCTTCAGCAACACGAGTTCAGGGAAGTCATTGTTTGTGGGGTTAAAATTATGACTGAAGTAGACCTTTAATATTTAAAAGCTTGATTTATGAGAGAAACCACCCTTTCTGTTTCTGGTATGAGTTTTTTTTCCCACTTGATGAAAACACAAAGGTTCAAAGTGACTGAATAATAAAATTCCAGATGTGATCCTGAAACAGCTGGACTCATTTTTGGAACACTGCTGTAGAACAATTCAGACTTAAAGCAGCTGATTGAGCTTCTGTACTCAGAGGGAGGGTCTGTTTTCACAGCAGATCCTTCTGAACTGCTGCTGACCAGCAGGAGGAACTCTGATGCCTGATAAGCGTCCTGTTGGACAAACATTCAGTTCCTGCTGTGTACTAGAGTGCCGCCTCGCCCTGCTGAGAAATAAAGGCGTTTACCTTGAAGGACCTCCATGGGCAGGACGATCCAGGCGTTCTCCAGGTAGGAGATGTACAGGTAACGAGCGGTGTTGCAGGCCAGGCCGATGTACAGCACTCTGAGGACGAGAGACACGCTCAGTGTTACATCAAAGACCTATAATTTCCATGCTGCCTTGCATGAATAAACCACAATGACTCAGTTACACAAGGTTCTTATTTTGAAGGACTGAAGGAAGTTCTATGCGTGACATACCTTCCTGCAGGGGAACATCATCCAGCCTCAGGCTGATTTAAGAAAATATTTGATTGTATTTTCTTGAATGAAAACATTGCAACCCTTTCATTCATATTTAGACTTTATTCTGGAAGTATTTGACTATTTTCACAACTATTTGACTTTAATTTGAAAACTAGGAAACAAAAAGTCTTCCTCCGCATTTATGCATCTTTTATGTTGCCCTGCTAAAGAAGCCTCAGAGAATTGATCCAAAAAAAAAACTGAGAATAAAAGCAGAAAAGATGTCTGCACATTGAATCTGCGTTAACTTTCTAAGTGTAAACCCAAAATGACCCGAGTCTAAAGCTCTACGCAGGAGCGTTCCTGCCAGCAGCCGTCTCCAGCAGGAGAAAAACGAAGACACACCCATCCTCCGCTCCTGTTTGCTTATGAACGTTTGATTAAACAAGGACAGAAGACGGACGGCTGGATGAGCTTCATCAGAACAGGAAGAGAGTTGACACAGTTATGTAATATTAAAAGCTAAAACCCTGAGGTGGCGAGCTGAGGGGAAGAGGCCCGCTGCAGGAGAACATCTAAGATTGAGCAGAACAAGGACTCAGTAGGTTCTGTTGGTGTGTGTGACCGACCAGAACAACAAGAACACACCACGTAAGTCTTATTGAACCGAGAGGAAGTGGCTATAAGCTAACCGCCATATAAAAACACATCAGCAGCAGAAACATGAGTCAGACTCAGGCCAGCTAGGGAAAACAAAATGTCAACAAAGGCACAGATGACTCATCATCAGTGGGTCAGAAGGGACACAATTATAATATTAAACTATACTTTTACTGTTTACGTGATAAACATAAATAAATATAAATGTTTCATGTGAGGCTGCTTTAGTTTACATAAGGAAGGACTGACAGTTTTCTCATTATTAACACATTAATAAAGAATTAGCTTGTAGTTGTTGTGAGTCATAATTATTTTTTGTAAGATGTTTCAGTCACTGTATTTGCTCCCAGGGTTGTAGAGGTGAGACAGGTCGGGGCGTGGTGCTTCTGTTCTGATTACTGGTGGATTAAAGCACATCTCTCCACCTTTTACTGATTACTCTAATAGGCCTGTTTGTTTTCTGACTTTTGTTCTGTAAACACAAACCCTTTCAGCACCGTGGTGACCTTTATGCTCTCACACAGCAAACATGGACACTTCTGCAGAAGCTCAGTAGAACCAGGGACTGTTTATGGTCTCTGCTTGTTTAGTTTTATCTGGTTAAAACACACACGGCTCAGTGGATAACTAGATAAATAAACTGTTGTGTTGTTCTGTTTAATTGGATTTTTAAATAACAACAACCAGTCAAATAAACAAGTTTATAATCTACAGAAGAGGAAAGTCTTTATTGCTTTATATCACAGGTGTTCAGATGTCTCTGGGTGTTGTTTAGTATTAGATTTTAATGTTATGATATAATTATAGTTAGTTTAGGATGTAAAATCTGTTTATCATCATCTGGATGAATAATGTTCCTTTATTTCTTCTTGTTCTACTAAAAACATCCATATTTTCTCTGTTTGCAGCCTCAGAAACACTAAATAAATCCTTCAGTCACAACATAATTAATTATTCATCAGCTTTTTTACCGTCTGGTTTTGAAAATAACAGCTAATCGTAGAGATGCACCGACGAGGATCAGACATGATTCAGCAGGATCGGCTACAACAGAATGAATGAACGATGGTGCTTCTGTTGATTTCCTCCACTGAGCCCACAGCAGCACAACGGTTTGGGTTTAAGAGCTGCAGCCTGAAATTCAACACGTCTCTCTCAGATGTCCCTGCTGGCAGCGAGGCTCGGCCCGGCCCAACATTCACAGACACAGAAGCCCAGAGCATCAATGATGGCTTTGTCTCAGAGACGAGAGCACGCTCGTCACTGTTCAGCTCACGCAGCTGGATGGACAAAAACGACATCAGCAAGTTTATTTAAGATGATAACACTCAGGAGGACCGTGGCTCAGAATCAGAGAAAATGTTGTGATTGTAAAACCGGACCATGAACACAAGACTTTCTGACTCAGACGAGCCTTTTTTCACCAGACCAGTCTGGAACGTGTTCCTCTAGCTGCCAAACAAGAAGTAAACAAACAGGTGCAGCCAGAACTGGTGGACTTTCATCCTAACAGACAAACCTTGGTCCTACAGCGCTGGGACAATGAATGTAAATAAAACCAGAATGATCTAAAAATAAATGCAGCATCACTTTATTGGCCAATATAATGAAACAGATAAGTGTGTCTGTGTTTTATGATGAATAACGTGTTTGATTTAGGGTCCTTACCTGACGTGTCCCACCAGCTCGATGAACTTGTGGCTGGTGAAGTAAGCCCCGAGCTCAGAGACGTGGCTCAGGATGGAGCAGACCCCAAACAGCGTGGTGGTCCCCTTCAGGTCCTCCAGGTGCCAGTACAGGAAGCTGAAGACGAAGCCGTAGCCGAAGCCCATAAACCAGGCGACAAAGAGGATGGAGCTGTAGCGCACTGTGCAGAGCAGCCTCAGCAGGTCCCAGTACTGGAACTCCTGGGTGCCCTCGGGGCTGACGGGAGTCTGGTCTGAGGAGCTGGACTCAGGAGAGGGCTGAGAGTTTGCAGAGTCCTCCGGGACTTCTGGGAACTCTTGGTGGTACCCGCTGCCTTTCTCAAAGTAAAACTGAGTGGCCACGATGAGGGCCACGCCCATCAGCACGCCGAAGACGATGAAGGCGAGCTGGTAGTTGTGGAGGCGGTATTCAGGCACGATGCAGCCGATGCCGTCGATCACGACGCTGATGTGCGTGTGATCGATCCAGATGCCCACCAGCAGCATGGCCAGACCCCAGCCCAGAGAACCCCACATCCTCTGCAGGCCATAGCGGTCCCGGGCTTTACCCAGGTACTGCAGGGTGACGGTGTCCACGATGGTGACGGCAGGCGCGCTGAAGAACTCGCCCACAATGATGACAAGCAGAATGATCAGGAAGATGTTCTGCACCTGGTCCTCGTTGTAGACTATGTGGAACTCGCTCTTGGTAGTTGGAGCAGGGGAGGTGGGTAAGGAGGAGGAGGTGGTGGTCTGGAGGGTGGAGTTGGGGGTGAGTTGGGTGGTGTTGGGAGCTGAAGTTGCGTTGGCATCAACACTTCGTTGGTATCGATGGATCACACTAAAGGAAGAGTCCAGGACTTCTGTGAGCCCTAGGAGGTCGACAGCACTCCTCCGACTCCTGGTGTGGTTGGTGGAGTTAGCTGGAAAAGTCACGTTAGCTGGAGGATTGGTTGTTGGCACCGCCGTTACAGTGGTCACAGGGGAGGCGGCCTCCACACACTTCATCTCCGCTGGCTTGACAAAACCGATGCCACAGTTGAACACTAACCAACAGAAGACAGAAAACAGCAGGACGACCTTCCCTTTCCTAAATCTGTCCGCCACCACGCCCCAGAAGGGGGCGCTGCAGAACTCAATAAAGTATCTTATACCGACGAGCAGACCACTGAGGCTGGCCGACATACCCAGCTGTTTGTAGTAAACCGCCAGCAGGGGGTGCAGAGAGCCATAGGCGGCATAGAAGAAGAAGTAGAAGACTTTGGAGACGAGGAGGTGGCTGTTGACCCGAAGGCACATCCTCTCACAGCAGTCCACGGGGTCTGGTTGAGGGGGCGACAGCTCTTCGAGTGGCGCCGGCGTCGACACGCCCTCCTGCTGCCCCATGGACAGGGTGTTAAACGGCTCAGAAAGAACATACTTCCTCTTCTGCTCCTCTTCATCATCCGTTAGGATGGCAACCTTGTCATCAGCTGCCATATCTGGAAGATAAGGAAATGAGTGATGAAGCAGCAGAACATTTAACCAAACGATGCTGAATTTCACTTCCAGCCAACTGTCCAACACACCTCTACCAAAGAAACTAATGCTGTAATACTGTTGATCCTGTTCTCTCACTAATAAATCATTTAATTCTCTGCAGACTTCCTGACATCAACACTCGAGTCTGCGGGATGTACAACAAACAGCTAATAGGAGTATAAATAGACAGGTCTGCTGGGAAATGGGAAGTTTTAAATACTGAACACATGCCTTCTGTTGCTTTGCAGGTGCAAAGCAAGAAGAATAGAAGGATAGTAATGCTATCCCGTTTATCTGGTTTAAAAATCATCAGACTTTATATAACAGATCTTTGATCATCTGGTACCCAACCCAGTTCTGTTGTTTTAATGTTTTGGGGGTTAAATGACTTTCAAACATTAGTTTCAGACATTTTTTGAGTCTTTACGATCATTTAATGCAGATTTAATGGATTACACTCTTTTATTATATAGTTTAATGAGAACTTCACGGAGAAAAATCACCTAAATCTAAATCTATACCTATTTAATTCACAGTTCACTTGTCAAAAGAGCCATTTCTGGTCTCATGAGTCAATAAGAATCAAGTGTAACAGACAGTTGACACATTTATTAGAACTAACACAGACCCATACGTGTTCTTTTTCATTTAAACCCATTTTAATACATTTAAGTAAGGTATTTTCTGTCTAAAATCAAATTTTTGTTAAAGAAAAAGCTAAAATTGTTGGCCCATTAACCATATGCTGAGATGTGGCCCGCCTGTCTGTCACTGATGGCCTGATGCGGAAGTCTCTGACAGCTCTCTTTATTTTTATCCTCTTTCAACCAAACATATTCAAAAACTGGTAGATTAAAGGGCTGGGTCACAGAGCTCGTCTAGCGTTATACTAACAGGAAGTGACACAAATAGGGACTTTTACCACCTGAAACCAGACCGAAACCGCTTAAATGTATGCTTTTACAGCTCAACTTCAAATAAAACACAAAATACAAAACAAAACTAAAATGAATGTATTACCTGCTCAGGTTAATGATCCCATTAAACTACGATTGCGCCGTTTTAGTTGAACATATCTCCGCTCGTTGAGGCATTTTCACTAATAAAAAGAGCTCAAATTGCTACTTTCTGTGGAAAAAAAACGACTAACGTCACCGTCATGTGTCCATGTTTTTGTTTCAGGGCAGAATCTTATTGTTCCTCCGGCTCGGTTCCCTTTTGTTATGAGAACAACAGCGGCTCGTCAGACCGGAGATCCCACCTGTCCGGACGGAGACGTTCACCGTCAAGTACGATGCTAGCTAGCTAACTGCTTCCGGTGGAACGTTTCAAAATAAAACTATCCAACACAGGGGCAAGACGTTCATTTTAAAGCGTGTAACCGTGTAAACGTATTTAAAAATCGTTTCTTTCATCACCCATAGGAAATGGCTTACTGAACAAACAGCTTATTTTTCAGACTTAAATTGGTTCAAATTGAAAGAAAAATCCTTAATTTGACATTATTTACAGTTTTCTGTTCTACAAACAAAAATATATTCTTTTATTTTGTCAACATCCGGTTGGTGTGACTGGTGTTTTGTGTGCAGCAGCAGAGCGGCTCCGCCTGGGCGTCTCCGCTGCCTCAATTAAAGGGAAACTTCCACTAAAAAAGCGAAACACTCTGCAAATATTTAAGTTTGGAATGATTTATAGACTCAATGAGTAAATCGTTTTTGAAATAAATATAAAATCAGCAGCAATATGGCAGACAAGTCACACAAGAAGTCAAAATTGTTTTAATTTTTATTATAGCAAAAAAAGAAGAAGAAGAAGAAGAAGAAGAAGAAGAAGAAGAAGAAGAAGAAGAAGAAGAAGAAGAAGAAGAAGAAGAAGAAGAAGAAGAAGAAGAAGAAGAAGAAAGAAATCTATTCAATAGAATAAAAATATACAAAAGATGTCAGCTTGAAGAGTTTTATTTCAAAAATGTTCCTGGACTCATCTTTATCAATTTAGAAAATATTCCAACTTTATTCACAAGTTGTGAAAGTAAAACTATATTTCTGTTTAAAAAAAACCTCATCTATTCAAACATGTGACAGAAAAAGAGGCAGAATTCAGACTGAACTGAGAGTGTTCCTAGCAGGACGGCATGGTGACACCAACTCTAACAAAGGTGTGGCAACAGGTGAGTGGAGATTCCGGACAAGTGTTCCTGGAAGGCAGCATAAATGTCAAACCACACCCGTCTGCTTCAGGTAACTCCCCTCCTGACATCAAAGGGTTTCCAGTGCAGTGAGTCCGTTTGACCTGCAGGGGGAGCCACAAACCCTTTAAACATCACAATGTCCTTATTCAATTAAAACGTTTCCATAAACATTTGTGTCTAAATAAGTGGCATTTTTATTTTAGAAGAGGAGATGGTTCATCCGACCAGCAAGAATGTAGCCAGATACAGAATCAGGAAAGTCATTTCTCCAGAGTCGGTTAGAGGGAGAGGAGATGAAGAGCTCTGAGTGGAGGATGAAGATGTGTTTCAGAAGTCTGACTCGTCTGAAAAGTCCCCCTGCTGTGTCCAGGGATGTCCCTTCCTCCTCTTCTTCTTCTTCCTCTCACCCATAAGCATGGCGGCCAGCACGGTGATCACCACGGTGATGGTGATGATGAGCACGGTGACGGTCTCAGCAATGCACAGCTCGCTGTCCACGTCCATCAGCAGGTCATTCCTGAGGACAGGTGGCTCCATACAAGTCAGGTTGGAGTAGTCGTCCAGGAAGAGCCTCTGGATGCTCCGGAGCTTCCGGAAAATTCTGTGCAGGTCACAGTCACAGTTCCACGGGTTCCCCTGCAGCTGGATGTGGGTGCTGTAGGTGTGGATGCTCAGGAATGTCTTGAAGGTGACCGTGGAAAGCTGGTTGTGGGCCAGGTTCAGAACTGTCATGCTGGTGAGCGGACTGAAGACAGACAGGTCCATGTCAATGATCTGGTTCCCAGCCAGGTTGAGGACCTCCAGAGAGCGCAGCATGGAGAAGGTACCGCTCTTCAGATATGTCAGCTGGTTGTCCTGCAGGTGGAGCTGCCTCAGGCTGCTCATGGATGAGAAGGACCTCATCTGGATGGTGTGGATGCTGTTGTTGGTCAGGTTCAACCTCTGCAGGCCATCCAGGTGGAAGAAGCAGCGTCTGTCCAGGTTGGCCAGCTGATTGTGGGACAGCTGCAGCTCCTGCAGGAAGGTCAGCCCGATGGAGAACCCTTCAGTCAGGGTGGAGATACGATTCCAGCTCAGGTCCAGCTTCTGCAGAAACTCCATCTGTGAGAAGCCTCCGTCCTCCACCACCTTGATGTTGTTGTTCTGCAGCAGCAGGATCCTCAGCTTGCGGTTATTGCTGAAGACCTTTTTGGGGATGATGGAGATGAGGTTGTCTGACAGGTCCAGGAGCTCGGTGGAGGGGGGGACTCCAGTGGGAGGGTGGGTGAGGTTTGCTCTGGAGCAGATGGTGAACCTCAGATCTCTACGACAGTCACAGCCCAGCCTACACAGGGTGCTGTTGGACCTGGAGGACACCTCCGTCACCAGCAGGAGGACAAACACCAGCTCCTTCATGGTTCAAACCGCTCCTGAAACAGCAGAAAAATTCTCACCACTGACAAATGAAAGGTGGGTGATCATGTTTTTGCCTATATGTGTTTGTTGGGGAAATTATTTAAAAGATTTGAACAAAACAAACTTTAACGTCATAATTTCTCGACATCAGATGACCTATAACTGTGTGTGTGTGTGTGTGTGTGTAGGGGGAGGGGGTTATGGATTTCTTCAAGGAATTACACAACTTTCATTTAGAAATCCCCTGATGACATAATCAGCTAGAATCGTCTAATCTGAGCCTTCACTCATGACTCAGAGAATAAAGTAAACTACAAAAATCCAAAATACTTATCATGGTAAATTTCTCAAGAAGAAATGCACATACTGTAGTTTTCCTAAAGCCAGAAAACTAGTAATAAAACTATTTCTCTTTTATTTAATGAGTGAAAAGCTTCTAGACGGAGTCTCCTCCTGAGGAGAGAGAAACTTCCTGTAAAAGTAGTTTTTTTTTACACTAAACAGATCTTTAACTCTCCTATTTTCTAAAAATATTAACGTATAATGAAGTTAAAGCTGCTTCTGTTCCCTCCTGACGAAACAACAAGAGTCTTACCAGCAGCTGCTCGCCGTCCGTGTGTCTACCTGCTGACTCTCATCACCGACCGCCCAGCAGCAGGTGGGGGGAGGACTGTCACGGCCCGGAGGACCCGACGAGAGACACCACAAAGAACGAGTGATGGAAAAGAGGAGGGAGAACTCGTCAATTATTCACCAGGAGCGATGGGGGGTGGTGGGGGTTATGAGAGGAGAGCTTTAGGAGATTGAAGCCAAACTGGGACACGAGCTGAGAATTAAAAGCTCCAGACGGATCTGATTGTTGCGACTTTATCTCCTGGTTTTTTTATTTTATTCAAGCTTTGATGCAAGAGGAAAAAGTTTTTTATTCCTAATGTTTTGAAAAAAAGATGAATCTGACAAGAAAGGGGTTTAAATTTGTACAAAAAGCAGCTTTAGAATGTATAAAATCAGAAACTTTAGTTTTTAGGGGAAGAAAACTGTTAGTTTAAAGAGTTTAGAAGCAAAAAATGATACATAGTAAATGGTGATGTTGTCCGTATGTCAAAAAGATCATAACCAGTTAATTTAAATGGACATATGTATGTATTAAATCTGTCAAAATAGCAACAATACATGTTTACATAGATGGAATGTGTCTAAATGTAAAAGTTACTCAGAAAAGGGTGTATTAAATATTAAAACTGTAAAAAATGGTAAAAAAAAAAATCTTTACAAATAAAATACTACATGCGTGTAGAGGTAAAATACAGTGGAATGTGAAAGTTTGGGCAGCCTTGTTAATCTTCATTATTTTCCAGTATAAATCGTTGGTTGTTACAATAAAAAAATTCAGTTAAATACGTCATCTAGGAGACACACACAGTGATATTTGAGAAGTGAAACAAAGTTTCTAGGATTTACAGAAAGTATTCAAACAAAATTAGGCAGGTGCATAAATTTGGGCACCCTTGTCATTTTATTGATTCCAAAACATTTAGAACTAATTATTGGAACTCCAATTTGGTTTGGTAAGCTCAGTGACCTTTGACCTCCACACACAGGTGAATCTAGTTATGAGAAAAAGTATTTAAGGGGGCCAATGGTAAGTTTCCCTCTGAATATTCTCTGAAGAGTAGCAACATGGGGGTCTCAAAACAACAAAGATTTCAGCTGTCTGTTTCCACAGTTCGGAACATATCGAGGAAATGGAAGACTACAGGCACAGTTCTAAGGCTTGAAGTGGCAGACCAAGTCAGAGTCAACCCACAGAGCAGCACCAAAGACCTACAACATCATCTTGCTGCAGATGGAGTCACTGTGCATCGTTCAACTATTCGGTGCACTTTACACAAGGAGATGCTGTATGCTAGAGTGATGCAGAGGATGCCTTTTCTCCACCCACAGCACAAACAGAGCTGCTTGAGGTGCTAAAGCACATCTGGACAAGCCAGCTTCATTTTTTAATAAGGTGCTGTGGACTGATGGAACTAATATTTAGTTATTTGGACATAACAAGGGCCGTTATGCATGGAGGAAAAGCAACACAGCATTCCAAGAAAAACACCTGCTACCTACAGTAAAATATGGTGGTGGTTCCATCTTGCTGTGGGGCTGTGGCCAGTGCAGGGACTGGGGGACGCATGGATTCCACTCAATATCAGCAGATTCTGGAGACCAATGTCCAGGAATCAGTGACAAAGCTGAAGCTACACCAAGGCTGGATCTTTCAACAAGACAACGACCTTAAACACTGCTCAACATCTACTAAGGCATTCATGCAGAGGAACAAGTCCAACGTTATGGAATGGCCATCTCAGTCCCCAGACCTGAATATTATTGAAAATCTGTGGTGTGAGTTAAAGAGAGCTGTCCATGCTCAGAAGCCATCAAACCTGAATGAACTAGAGATGTTTTGTAAAGAAGAATGGTCCAAAATACCTTCAACCAGAATCCAGACTCTCACTGGAAGCTATAGGAAGTGTTTAGAGGCTGTTATTTCTGCAAAAGGAGGATCTATTAAATATTGATGTAATTTATCTTTTGGGGTGTCCTAATTTATGCACCTGTCTAATTTTAAGTAATTATTGCACACTTTCTGTAAATTCTATAACTTCATTTCACTTCTCAAATATCACTGTGTGTGTCTCCTATATGATATAATTAACTGACATTTTTATCGTAACAACCAACGATTTATACAGGAAAATCATGAAGATTAACAAGGCTGCCCAAACTTTCGCATCCCACTGAAGTTCAGTAAAATGTTAGAAAAACTGTTTTATTTTGAAATCTTGTTTTTTTGTCATGCAGTTGTGAATCCGTTTCAGAGCACAGTGATTAAATTGTGTTTCTATGACTTTTGATGTAAATTTATATTTTTCTTTAAATTGAACAAATAAGCTAAAAAA
This sequence comes from Aphyosemion australe, assembly GCA_006937985.1. Classification (NCBI taxonomy): domain Eukaryota; kingdom Metazoa; phylum Chordata; class Actinopteri; order Cyprinodontiformes; family Nothobranchiidae; genus Aphyosemion; species Aphyosemion australe. The sequence goes on along the minus strand of SSNS01000737.1, from coordinate 26,093 downwards.
GCTTTATGTGCAAAATAAAAACATATATTTTAGATGTAATGAATGCAAATAAACCCTAAAAATGTAAAAATTACTTTGTTTTTGTGTTTTTATGTAGATATTGAAACTCTACACATTTCAAATCTGTGTTGGTGTAAAAAAATCAATGTTTATGTTTGATGATGAGATTAAAATCTTCCCTTCAGTAAATTACATCACATCATTTTAGCCTGGATATTCTGATAATACCGAACGCTGCATTCAGGCATTTTCCTGACACTTCAGGCTTAAGAGACGGACAGAAATTTAATCCCAGTTCCTTAATCCCACAACATTAGAAGAAGTGAAAGAGGTCAGGAGCGCCGCTGCAATGGATCTAAAGAGGAGAGGGAAGGATTAAAATGCTCTGAGCGGAGGCAGGAAACTAAAACTACAACTTTTTATCAAGTTATCAGGTGGTTTGTGTTTATCTGCAGTCCAGATGTTTGTTAACAGATGATGTGTGGATAACAACCCCACCTGTTACACTAATACATCTACAACTGACCCAGATCATTCACTCTGAGCTGCAGCCCAGCAGGAAGCCTCCACCTGTGACTGTAGACCAGTTAAACCTGCTGGTTTGAGTTAATAACAGGTCAGGTCCGGTCTACATCTGCCCTCTAAACCTGAGCTTAATCCAGATTATTGGATCATTTAGCAGGAAGGATGATCCAATTAGCCCTGATGGATAGATTATGTCTAGCTGAAGGGTTAAGAAGGTCCAGGATCAAGTCTAGGATCTTGGCGAAGGAGGATCATAACTAAGAGGATACCTGGAATAGGGAAACCCTCTAGAGCCAGGCTTGGAAGGAGAGCTTATTAGTGAGCATCTGATGGTGTAGCCTTGGCCCCTGTGTTTAGGAGCCCAAAAAGGGTCAAGAAAGCCACCTCCACCTGGACCTACCACCTACATGGAGCAGATTAGGTTAGGATGCAGATTCTTTTTCATCTGAAGTCTGATATCTGAGGGATTTTAGTCTGAAGATCTTTTCCTGACACCTTTGGATGCTCTAAAGTGGAGCTTTTATGAAGTCAATGTGCAGAACAAGGAGTGATTCAGGGCTGGTTGTGGGTGGGGCTAATCATTAGATAGGCATAATTGTGACTGACCGGGCTGAATATGGATGAAACATAGCCTGAATGTGTCTAAATCTGGCAAACTTGCCCGCCCCGTAACAGGAGGATTGCAGGTTCGAGCCCCATCTGTCACAGTCGTGTTCTTGGGCAAGACCTTTCCTGCTGGTGGTGGTCGGAGGGATCAATGGCACCTATGCTTGGAAGCCTTGCTTCTGTTTGGCAGCTGTGGCTACATTGAAGCTCATCACTACCAATGTGTGAATGTGTGTGTGAATGACTGGTTGTATTGTAACGTGCCTTGGGGTGATGAAGCTATGTCAAATACAGGCCAGTTACCAGCATGCATCATACCTTTTATAAGGTAAACAATAATCTACATTCATTAACAAATTTATTTCAACTGGATTTGGAACTTTTTGTTCTTCTTGCTTTTCATATTGAAAACAGGAGTTCCTCAGGGATGTGTACGTGGTCCTTTGCTTATTATATCTGCTGATGACATGACAGTGCTGGGACTCATTAGACATAATGAAACATCTGACAAAGCTGTAATGGAACAGTTAGTGAGCTGGTGTCCAGACAACAATCTGCTGATTGTTGGTCTTAGACAGAAAGATGCTTCTTTGTGTTTTTTTCCCATTTGAGTTGGATCACCCTTGGATTCGTCCAGCTGAAATGTTGTTTTTGCAGCCCTCCATCTTCAGTTTTTCCTCTAAATTAAAACAGAAAGGTTGGTAAACTCCTCACTAAAGAATGGAGGTATCATACAGTTACAGCTCACAGCTATTAGGTGTCTGCAGGGATTCGGTTTCACCTTTACATCTGACTGCACCTGAATTATTGTGTTGCACAAAGACTGCAGCAAGGAGCTACTTCAGTTACCATCCACCTGAAAGAGGTCACGGTGGCCTGTGTGTGTGTGTGAGAGTAAGTGTATGTGTGTGTGTGTTGACGGGGGGGTCTGGAACAGTTTCAGCCCTTCATGAGTTTATGCTTTTGAGAATTAAACACTGAAATGGCAGTTTTGTAATCTGAAGTCCGAATATGGTGCAAAAGTTCATTTATGTCAATAATTTAATTTAAAAGGTGAAACTAATATATGATATATATTCGTTACAAATCCAGATATTTCAGCCTTTATTTGTTATAATTGTGATGATTATGGCTACAGCTGATGAAAACCCCACATTCAGAATGTCAGACAATTATAATATTGTGAAAAGGTTCAATATTCTAGACTCAAAGTGTCACACTCTAATCAGCTAATGAATCCAGAACACCTGCAAAGTGTTCCTGAGCCTTTAGATGGTCTCTCAGTCTAAGCTGGATTACCGAAATAAATAGATTTTTGCACTATATTCTAATTTTTCCAGTTTCACCTGATGAGTTTTCTGCAAATTCACCTTGTTGGAGAAAAAATCTTGTTTTCTGTTATTAACTTTGGTACGTTTTAGATTAAGTAAAAAAAAAAAAAAAAAATAAACAGGTTAAAACTGTAAATGGTAGGTTTTCTGTAATGCTCATCTATTGAGCTTTGGGTTGTATGGAGAATATTTTGCCTGAGAAATAGCTTTACTGAACCCCTAACCAATAGTAGAGAATATTTTACCCTGTGTCTTAGAAAAAAAAAACCACCTACTAAACTAAAAAAAATGTCTAAAAAAAATTTGAAATGATAATTTTTCATTATTACAACCATATTATCAATGTAAAGATTTGTCTATTGTAATTAGTGTATGTTATATTATTATGCTCATTGACCTGAACAAAATAAAAAAAAATGCAAAAAAATAAATTAAAAAAATCCCCCATGTTCTATTAAAGGTCGGTCTTGCCACGCGCCATTAGAGCCTCAGCAGGCCCCAACAGTCTTGTGTCCTGCCAATCAGAGCGTTCTATCGGTTTGGCGGGCTGGATGTTACTTGTGTCTGCAATGTAATTTGAGTCTGCAGGTCTGAAATGTACCTGCAGTTTCAGCTGTTGGCCATTAGGGGGAGTGGTTGGTCTGCTAGAAAAACAGGACAAATAGAAAAAAACAACATAAATTCAAACTGAGATGTTTAGTTTTGACATCTATAATGTTTTAGATGATTCTTAATAGAATAATCTGAGTTTTGTTCATCAGGTTTCACAGCTCTGAGTTGTCACCAACATCTGAGATAATTCCACCTTAAAAACCACATGAGCATCACTCAACAGGAGCCCAACAGAACCAGATATCCATCAGCTGCTGCTGTAATCAGCTAGACTCTGTTAACGGGCATGATGCCGTCCAGCTGCTCTGCTGTCAGTCACAGCTGATTCAGTATGTGTGTGTGTGTGTGTGTATGTGTGTGTGTGCGCGTGCGTGCGTGTGTGTGTGTGAGGAGTTGATGATGCTCATTCACACCTCGGTTTAGATCCAATATGGCAGCTGAAGCGTTAAGTACAGCAACACATAAATATTACCCTCCAAAATAAAAGTGTGGATTAAGAAAAATCTTCTAAAACAATCAAATTTCACCTGAGAAAATAAAAGTTCCCTGAGATAAAAACCCTAGAAAATAAAACCTCTGGGAAATAAACAGAATAGGAATCTGCAAAAACAAAAGTATTAATGTGTGTATTTGTGGTAAACGTGATTAGATGAGATCATACGTGTGCATCCTGATGTGATGACGAAGCCCCTCGGTGAGTGTGAACCCATCTAGATAAGCATCATCACCGCTGTCATCATCTCCATCATCAGCACCACTCAGGTCTCTCTGCCTATTTTTAACTTGCTTCACCTCAGCTCGGGTCAGAACCACACAGCCTGGGTTCTAGTCTGACCTGTGGATGAGTCTGTTATTAATGCCAGATAATAAATAAATCACATTATAGAAGAACAAAACTCATTAGTTTACTTAATTAATTCCTATTAAACACAATCATTTATAAAGAAAATTTATGAATAAACTATAAAAATCAGACTAAAGCTTTATTTTATCATGTTTGATCAGTAGACCTCCAGACTAAAGGTCTGCCGGAGGTTTACTCAGGTTTTGGATGCTTTTCCACACAGCTTTAGTCCTTCAACCTGAATTTCAGAAGTATGTTTGAACTCTGACCTCTGACTCGTTCAGCTATTAAAAGTCTCCATAACTGAAGGGATGAGCCAGCAGGGTGAAAACAGAATAGATGACTTAAAAAAGCAGTTTTAACCAGTTTGTTCTCATTTTTGTAGTCGATTTTGATGAAAAACACAAACGATAGAACAGTTGATAGAAAAAAAATAATTTTTCGAATGAGTTGTGAAGAATCAGTCAAACTGAACCTGAGAGAAGCTTTCACTGTCAGCTAAAACATGTAACCTTTATAATATCCTGTTTACTTTCTTATGTGTGCTTGAGAGAGAGAGAGAGAGAGAGAGTGTGTGTGTGTGTGTGTGAGTGTGCATGCGTGCGTGCACGTGCGTGTGTGTGTGTGTTCCAGATGATAAAGAAAACACCTTCAGGGAAACTGGTAAAAGAGGTGTGTTTGTGTATGCGCTGGAAGACCACACACACACACACACGCGCACACACACACACACACACACACACACACACACACACACACACACACACACACACACACACACACACACACAGGTTCTTCGGTGGTCTCTGGTTGTCAGTGTGGATCCGTCACACCTACAGGAGGGAAGCTGTGACCTCCAAACCAACACTCCTGTTCCTCTCTCAGTTTTAGCTCTTCTTCTCCTCCTCAGGTTTAGAATCTGGGTCAAGGTTGTGATTCTGCTCTCGAGTCTGAAAACACACACACACACACACGCACACGCACACGCACACGCACACACACACACACACACACACACACACACACAGAGTGTACGTTCTGCAGCCAAGCGTGTGATCGGCCCCGGAGACGTGGGAGCTTTTATGCCAGGCGGGTCTGTGAGCTTCAGCTGCTTCTTGAAACATAAAGGGGAAAAAAACTTGTGAATAATTCAGCATCATCATGTCAGAGTCAGCACAACAAACAGAGTAACACACACACACAAACACAAAACCACATTAGAGCCTCATGCTTCATCACCTGTTGGTCTGAACACAGAAGAAAGCTCAGGTCCAACATTAACTTTTCATCCAGACGTCACTAGAGAGGCTGATTTAAGCTAAACCTGCAGGTTTGAATAAGAAGACTCACACGGATTACTTATACTTAAAGGTATTTTATTATAGAATAAAGACCAAACAGGTAGAACAAAAAAAGCATCCAGAGTTGTATTTGCCATGTAAAAATACAGGCTTCATTATTTCTCTTGTATTTTTCTAACATCAAAGCCAGGGGCGGGGCTAAGGGGTGGCTACTTGGGCTCAAGCCCCGAATCTTCTTCAATCCTAAAACTGATCAAAGCCGGTCACAAGCAAATTCTTTTCTTTTGAGATTATCTACTGCAGAAGTGGTTTGATACAGTAAAGATGTAAACTCTAACATTAAAGTAACTCGCAGTAAACGATGAAACGAAAGATAAAACCGCTCAGGCCCTGTCTTTAGTTCCCACCACTGTGTTCATGCTGGTTATTAAACATCTGACATCAACAAGCGTGAGTCTGCTCTCCTCTCTCCTTTGATAAGGTGACATTTAACAATTTGAAATCAACCAATAATTGAACCATAGTTAACGTCTATGGTTTTACAGTGTAATCTAGCTGTTATAGGGGCTCATAGGCAGTATTGTTTTCCCTGCACTCACTGATTGATGAGTGTTACTATGGAGTCAGGTTTATGTGTGAGTGTGAGATGAATAATGCAGAAATTGAGAAATTATCCTCTCATGGATTATGAATTATCCTCTCGTGATTGTGCATCCTCTCATGAGACCTTATTGACATAAACCTGACTCCATATGTTAGCTAAGGGGTTGGATTGGGGGGTTAAACCACCAAATAGTTCCCGAGCGCGGCCACAGCTGCAGCTCACCGCTCCCCACCATGGGGATGGGTCAAATGCGGAGATGTAATTTCACCAGTGTGTGATGAATACTTGGGACTTTAACTTTACAGCCTAACTGACTTGGGGTCGAGGTGACGTGCTTCTGATAAAAGTCGGCTTGCTGAGACAGAAACACCAGCAGCAACAAACAACTAAATATTTTCCTGAATGATGTGAGTAAACAGATGCACTGTACTGCAAAAACAGCAGGCAGTCATCCATCAACGTGTATTCTTCTCATAAGTGATGAAACTCCACAACATAAACAGAAATTTTTATTACAGCTTTAAATAATATCAGGTAATAAAATACTCAAAATGATGTGCCAGCAGCTCTCATGGTTCGTGTCCCATCGGAGGGACTTGAATCTGCCCCACATGGTTTGAATTAGCTTTATTTAAAAGCTGCGAGTCATCAGTCAAACATCTGATCAGTGACGTGACCTGAGCGCCGTGCTGAGGCTGCAGGTCCAACAGAGATGCTTGGAAAGGTCAGGACAGGACACACACACACGCACACGCACACGCACACGCACACGCACACGCACACACACACACACACACACACACACACACAGCCTAACTGACTTGGGGTCGAGGTGACGTGCTTCTGATAAAAGTCGGCTTGCTGAGACAGAAACACCAGCAGCAACAAACAGCTAAATATTTTCCTGAATGATGTGAGTAAACAGATGCACTGTACTGCAAAAACAACAGGCAGTCATCCATCAACGTGTATTCTTCTCATAAGTGATGAAACTCCACAACATAAACAGAAATGTTTATTACAGCTTTAAATAATATCAGGTAATAAAATACTCAAAATGATGTGCCAGCAGGGGAGGTTTGCTTTCATGGTTCGTGTCCCATCGGAGGGACTTTAATCTGCCCCACATGGTTTGAATTAGCTTTATTTAAAAGCTGCGAGTCATCAGTCAAACATCTGATCAGTGACGTGACCTGAGCGCCGTGCTGAGGCTGCAGGTCCAACAGAGATGCTTGGAAAGGTCAGGACAGGACACACACACACACACACACACACACACACACACACACACACACACAGAGTGACCTTTCATTTTCCTACACACGGATCCTGTGGAGATGCTGATAGTTGACCCGATTGTGCTGATGTTCTCCTTCTGATCCAGAGCCATTATGTGTAGATTTTAATTGTGTGATAAAGAGCTGGATTCTTTAAGGCTCTTTTAGCCAAATCATTGTCTGTTTTTAGTTTATTCTGTTAAGTTTCCAGCTGTTTTAACTCCTTTAATTGGTTTAATACCTTTATTTTCCCCCTGACCCCCCCTGTCGCCTCAGTCTCACACCTTTTTATCCTTTTAAATGATTAAAGCTCTTCTCTGGACTAACATGGGAACTAAAAGCAGGTCTGAGTCTGTGTGTGAGCTCAGATCTGGGTTAGTGGAGGTTTAGCACCATCAGAGATCTGATGCCGTTACATTAAAACATCTGGCTCAGCTGGGACTCAAAGGCATGATGGGATGTTGGGCATAAACACTGACTTCCTGTGTGACTTCTGAGGTTTATTATCTATGAAACAGCATGTTTGTGTTCTAGTGAAGCCCTGCAGCAGCACAGATGAAGCTGTTCATTATTCATCGTCCTCTCACGCTGCAGGAGTGTGTGTTACCTTGGTGTTTGTTGGGGTGGAGGTAATGCACGCTGACAGCCCGACGGGAGGAGACTCACACTGAGAGACTCCAGTGTGTCCTGCTGCACACACACACACACACACACACATGCACGCACGCACGCATGCACGCACACCACCAAAAATAAAAGTGATGGACAAAATCAATCCACCACTCTGCAGGAGAAACTTCAGGAGCAAATTCACTTTCTGGGAGATTTTAGTTTCCTGATTTTCCTCCAAAACAGGAAACTATTGTTATTTAGGTGGAATTTCCCCAACAGGTTTGTGATGGAATCAGCTGAAGGTTTTACCTGAATGAAAACGTCCTGAAAGCAGGTCAGCGTCCGTCAGAGAAAGGCCCGAGTGGTGTTAAATATTTCAGATGTTTTCTGTGCAGAAGCAGCAGCGATGTTCCTGATCCAGGTGCTACACACTCACAGGAAGTCTGCAGTAATGCGGAAAGGAACGCTTTAAGTTGGTGAATTATAGGAAAATATTAATCATGATTACTAATTTAGTTATGATTTATTTTTTTGAATTAAATTCACAAATAAAATCTTTGTTGACTAAAAGCTTGTGTTGTTTTCTGATTCTGCAAAACCTAAGAAGTCCTGAGTTCAGGTTTTAAAGAGACATCAAACAGAGTTTAGGTGTTTTATTTTAAATTGTCTTACACTAGAATCAATATACCACCAAAATAAAAGCTTTTTCCAGTTTGGCAAAGACAAAATAAGAGCATGGTTGCAAAGTTAAACCTGAATAATTAAAGATGTTTTTCATTGATTTATTGTGTTTTTGTGAAATCTGAAACCACAAATATAATAAATTCAAAATGTTATGTTGATAAATGATGAAGTTATTCTCAGTCTTATAAATATCTTCAAGTGAGATTTCATGTTTTATTGTTTTATTCCTATATTTTGCGCCATCAGTTTCTCTGATTCTTCATCCTAACCAGCCGTTCTGGTTCCTGGTCCATCGGTACGTCGGCGTTCCTCCATCAGGACTCCCAGCAGGCCCGGCTCACAAATAAAGTGGGACACACAACATCTCGCTTGGATGATTGATCACGTCACAAGCAGGCAAAGTTAACCTGCTGAGGACGACGGGAGAAGACAAACCCTCATGAATGATTCTGGTCGGGTTATCAAAGATGTAGACGAATTAGCTCCACGAGCCGCACCAGTTAAGAGAAATGTGAGCTGTTTGGAGGTTCTGCTATCCTCCAGTATCAGTGTGTGTTCACACATCTGTGGGTGCAAAAAGCGTAAGAAAAGAGGGGGTGAAAACGTGTGTGTGGGGGTGTTTGTGCAGCTAAAAGCCTCTTGTTGGTGGCGTGCATCACTTCAGGGTCTAAAGCCTCAGAGGGATTCTTCTACTCAAACCTGCCTCTAACAAAAAGTGAGAGGTGTTTAAATTTGGTCTGTGTTCGAACACAATCAAATGATTTTAGCAAATCACTGTTATCGTTGGTCATTTGAAAGGATTCAACAAAAAAACTTGGTTAAAATGTTGTTTTAAGTTGTCGATACAACCCTGGCTCAGCCCTTGAGTTATGCTGTTGAATGATTTAGAAGTGAGATTTAAAAATGTCTCAACAAGAGTTCATCATTTCCTTCCATGAGCCTTAGGGCCTCATGCTGAGATAATGTTCTAAAAATCAGTCTCAGCTTAGCTTCTTTTAGTGAAAGTGTGAGAAGTCTGAGTGTTTTGAGGCAAAATGAAGAGAAAGAAGAACAATTTGTGATTTGAATCACATTAAAGGGAGACTAGGCGGTTTTAGCGTGCTTTTAGCACCCCCTAGTGTTTGTTTGTTGAACCAAAACAAAACTTATCTCCTCGCTGTGCGTTCATCTTTTTAACACCTTAAAGGCCCTATCAGTGATATTCATAGAAATCATGGTAAAAACTGCGACTCTTTAGCGCCATGCAGTTTCGAGTAAGTATTGCAGCTACGGTGGCCCACTCAAAAAGGCAACAACTCCAGCATTCACTCCAGCTATCTGGTTCGTTTTTTTATAAAAAAGCATGAGATTGATTTATTTCCAGTCTCTGTAGCCTAACCCACACAAAGCATATAACTACTCAAGCAGGTAAAAAACATTTTTTAATGAGTGTTCAGTCTTAATGCATAATGCCACACGTAGCCCCCCCTCCCC
>SSNS01000737.1:0-13010 GCA_006937985.1 Aphyosemion australe | reverse complement strand
ATGCTTAAACTGGATCAGAACCTCTGATTGTGTCTCTGAAGGACGTCTAAGTGCACAGATCCTCTGATAACCGAATAAAACACAACTTCAGACCAAACATCTCCACCTTTCTTCTGCATCTCTTTTATACCACCAGAGAGGATGAGATGCTGCAGGACGACCCTGCTGACCCCGCATCCAGACTGATGTTTAAATAATCTGTAATCAGGAAGATTTGATATAAATACTGAACATTTTTAAAAGTTAAGCAGCATTTTTCGACTCTTCTGTTGGTTTTATTTTACATAAATATCATTTAATTACTGCAGGTAGATTAAAAATCTCAGATATTTTGTAATATGACTGCAGGTCAGTTTGAACTATCTCCTTCCAGTTTCCATCAGGGTACACAGACTGGCCGCTACGACGCTACAGCTGGGCTAACTGGTGCTACTGGTGTGGTAAAGATGAGTGAACACGGTGTTTCTACGACACAACATCAAGTTTAAATGCTTCAGCCATCTGAAACTTGCAGATTATTTCAGACCAAACTAAAATGAAACCCATAGCTTACAGTGTGTTTTAAAAGCAGCAGAGATCATAACGAGAACCTGAGCTCCTCCTCCTCCTCCAGATGTTTCTGCTCGGATCAGATAAGGTTTCCTGCTCTTTTCCAAACGTTCAGTGAAAAACAAACACAGTGTGACATCAAACATCTTCCTCTCCATCAGTTAGGTCGTTTTAAGGTTGAGGTGAGACATCAGAGCAGTTCTTAGGAGGAAGTCTTCGTCCAGTCAGAGGAAGAATCCTGATTTCTGGGTGTCCTGCAGGCCAGACAGTCCATCGGGAGAAGACGTCACTCCGTTTGTTCCAGGGATTGGACATGTCCTGATGTATGATGCGTTGGTGCTGCTCAGAAGACAAACACTCTCCACCTGAGAAACAGAGCAAATGATTTATATTACAGACCGCCCCAGGACACGCTGAAGGTCAGACCTGAACAGAACCACAACATCTGCAGACATGAGACCTCTGGGTTCTCTCCAGGACCGGAGATCCTGGGTAAAGAGGAGGAGGAGGGGGTCTCTACTTTCTGATAATGAGACTGAATAAATCATGAACACCTGTAGGATGATTATGGAGTTTATTTAGTTCGAACAGATTCTCGTCCTCCTGAGAGACGGTGGAGAATCGAGTCTGGCTGCACGTCTACCCCCCACCCCCCAGCGTTTGCAGCATTAGGTAATGATGACAGATAAATTGTAGGTCAGCAGTGCTCATGCCTGACTGGCTCGCCTGCCAGTATTTTTCTTTCAGCGACAGTCACTGACCCTGAAGAATAACAGAGGCTGAACGGGGGGGAGGCGGCCCGGCCTCGTTCTATTCATTACCGGACCCTTTCTCACTGCTGTCCTCGCTCTTATTTCTCCTTCTCTCTTCTTGTTGGTATAAACTGTCAGAAGCACAGAGAAAGACGCTGAAACAAGAAGCTGTATCTGATAGCATCCGTTTCTAGAACACAGCAGCACAACAAAACAACGAGATGAGACGAAGTCAGGAGGGCGGCTCCGATTGCCAGAACTCCTAGCTGATCGCCTCTTTTTCCCCCGATTCCAGGAGAAGGTTGAATTATTCTGGCTCAGCAGGGCTCGATTATGAACCTAAACAGAACGCTCATTATTTGGTAAACTTAAAGGATCTAAATCCACTCCAAACTCTCAGATTTGGGCTGGACCAGAGAAATGACACGTTGGGATCAGAACGCCACGCTAAACCCCGACTTGAACTGACTCTGAGTCCGGCCTGTCTCCCTCTTGTCTTATTTACACGACATGTCTGCTCGCATCAGCGCAGTTTACACTGAGCCTGGTGTCGGCCCGAGGCTTCTGTGTGCCGACTCGTAACAAACTCCATTTTCATCACAGTGAAAGAGAAGAGCCAATCGCTGCGGGGCTGTAGACCCTGTTGATGCTCACTCTTATTTCAGGCCAATAAAGACTTGAGGCATCGAGGATGGGATGGAGAGTCCAAACAGAACCGGCAGCTTGGGTTCTTGGAGAAAGGAGGAAGTAGGAGAGAAAGATGAAAGTGAGTCGACAGCACAGATGCTCTGAGAGGAGTCGGTCCTGAGGAGGGACGACTGAGACCAAAAAACATCTGTCTCTGTTTACGTTCCTATAAATAAGCCGTGTTGGGCAAGTTACATTGAAAAATGAATTAGCTATAAATACTGATTACTTATTTTAAAAGTAACTGAGTAACAATATTATAAAAGTAACTAATTACCAGGAAAAGTTACTATTGTGTTGCTTTTTTAAATATGCAAGAAAATGTGGTGCCCATGTTAATAGAACTTCCCACATTTACTATAAATGACTCTAATACTAAAATATATATGACTCAAATTACTAACGTGTGTGTCCAGTTTTAATATAACTGAAATAAATGAGCACTCTACAGAAAGAATTACATACAGGAAAGTGATTACACTAATCTAATCGACGTGATATGAAACAAGACCCCAATCAACTAAAAAATATAATTCCAAATATAAATATGTCTACATTTTTAACAGTAGGGCAGGGGTGGATACGTGGGACTAAAATAGCTCACAACTGATGTAGAAAAGCACTTTGCAGTTAGTTCTAGTAACACCTGAGCACCCATGATGTCTGAGACTGATACAATCACTGTTACAGCGGGACTAAAGAATTGATCAGGAACAATAACTGGTTCCAGTTGGATGACTAGAGGATGATCTAGGAAGATAGAAGATCATGACGAAGAATGAATGAACTGATGTCTGAGCGGTGAACAGGTGAGTGGAGCTTCCTTATATGGGAAATCACGCGGTCACGCCTTCCTTATTGCTCACTGGCCGTGATGTGCTTGGATGTAAACATATATTTAGCTCAGATGACAACAGCTTCAACACACCTTGCTGCTGAATAATAGTAACGCGCCCGCGCTGCATCAGTAACAAAAATGGCATTATGACAATGGAGTAAGCAATTAATCTGATTACACATTAAAGTAACATCAAGGAGTTTCCTGCTCCTCTGCCCTATTTGTTGAAAGTGGAATTACAACTACTGTAAACAACCCTGCAGCAGCCTGCTGTAGCTAGCGCTAACATCGAGCTAATGCTAACATGAGCCAGCTAATACTAAAATAAACCACAAAGTAAAAAAGATCCACACTGTTGAACAAAAAATATTATTACTTACAAGTCCAGTAGCAACAAAGCCAGGTCATCATCAGTCTGTGATTTTGTAGCCTCCTTTAGCTCCCTCAAACTAGTGTAGGCCGTGCTGATGTTCACTCTGGTTTAGCTCTTTGCATCCAAAGACATTACTCTGTTACTTTTACTTCTCAGGCTCCACCATGATGCCAACAGAAAAATCAGACTTCTTTTTCTTCTTCTTGTGCTTTTTATTGACCATCGGCGAACTAAAAATGCTAACTGCTAGCATTACAGCTAACAGCCATAAAGTGTAAGAGCTCCCCCTATAGGGCACCTACCCGCTCCACAAAACTATCTAGTGTGGTTTTTGGTCAGCAGAGGGCTGCAGAGTGGTGTCAAATATGAACCTGACCAAGTTTCTAACCCAACAATCACTGAGATCAATGTTAAAGCACTAGCTTAAAGTTAAAAAATCTGTTGTTATTTTATTGAAAATACTAACTCCGTTATTCCTATCACAATAAAATAATCCATATAGACAACAATGGAACTGAGGTTAAACAGGTGAGAAAGCTCTGCCCTGTTTGGAGCTCTCAGGTACTGTGATTAGAATGAGGACCCTAATGAGCCACTAATATCAGCATTAACATTTCTGTTGGATTTGGTTCTCCTTACACATTCTATACAATCAAGCATGGATCACATAGAGCAGACTAACGTGTTCATGCGGTTCAGGTGTTTAGTATTTAGTGTGTCTCACCTCATCGTCTGCCGTCGGGTCCAACAAACTGTAGTTTAGTGACGTCAGGCCGTCCTGCGGCTGCGACAGAGACAGAAGCTGTTCTAGCTCTGGAGCAGAGTTCTGAGAGGACCCGTGGGGCAAACAGGAAGGTGTGATCTGTTTCTGGTGACCCAGCTGTGGCTGTGGAGGTACTGTGGTACCCGTCACACCGTTCAGCAGCAAGTTGGACAGGCTGTAATCCACGTGTCCGACCTCCAGGTTGTCTGGAAAGGCCGTGTGCTGGTTCTGGATGTATGACCCGTTTGATGTCAGCTGACTGTGGAACGCTGACAGGCTTTCCCCGTTTCCCTGCAGCTGCCACTGAGACTCCAGGTGTGGGTCCAGATGTTCCCCATTCAGCTGTGAGTGTGTGGGCGGGGGCTGATGGGAGGTGGAGTGATCCTGGTCCACCCAGTGACTGACAGATAAACCGCTCAGATTGTCAGTATCGACTGTTCCAGGATGTGAGGCAGACTGGATGTGCTGCTGCATCTGCTGTGACAGCAGGATGATGGGCTGCCTGGTGCTGGAGGGGACCGGGGGGACAGAACCTGGATGCTGGGAGAGGTTCTGGCCCGAGTCAGGGTTTGATGGAAGGCCCGGCTCCTCTGTCTCGGTCTGCAGAGAATTGTGGACGTAGGAGAGGATCTCATTGTTGGTGAGCATGTCGCTGAGCGAGGGGACATGGGTGGGGTCCAGCTCCACCTGGATCATCCTCTCATCCAGCAGCAGCAGCTCCAGATCGTCAGCGTTCAGGCCCAGATTCTCCAGAGCGCTGAAGAGCTCGCTGTTTGAACACATTTCTTCTTCAGTCAGGGACAGGGAGTCCAGAGTGGACAGAAGAGGGTCAAAACTCAGCATTTCAGCACTGCAGGTCCCTGCCTCCCTGCTGGACCCGATACTCCAGCTGGTGCTGCTCAGCAGGCCGTCAGGCTCGTTAGTCCTGCTGCTGTGGAGGGAAATCTTGGGCTCCACATCCGGATGACAGACGTACACAGACTCATCCTGGCTCATCAGCGCTCCCAGAAGAGAACTTGGGTTCAGCTCATCTGCAGAGCTCCTGTCCGCTTTGCCCTTCTTGGACTTGCTGCCTTTGGCTTTTCCCTGAAAGGAATCTGGGAAGCCGTGCAGCGGGTATCCGGTCTGGTAGAGAAGAGCCTCTCCGGTGGTGAAGGTGAAGGGAAGGTGCATAGATCGTTTTCTCAGGTGTTCCCCTCCCTCCTCCTCCCTGTGAATAGACGATCGATCAGACAATTCAGGTCAAACTATGACAAGCTGCAGAGGAAGGATGCAGAAACACTCACGCCAAAGGCCTCTGGGTGGCGATGATGTAGTCCGGTTTGCCGTTCTTGTAGACGAGTCGGGCGTTGGCCTGGACCCACTTCCATCGGTTCTCCTTGGTGAGCAGTCTGAAGACGGTCAGGCCGCTCTCGCCTGTCTTTATCACTGAAATCAGATCAGACGACACATTGGAGGCTCTGCTGCTGACATGTGAGCGTGTTTAGTCATGCGTGATGCTCAAAATGAGGCTACATGCTATAAATCCTGATGGTTGTGTCTCCAACAGCTCCAATACCCCAACAGGAACATTGTGCCTGTTCTGCTCGCTCACATTAGTTTCTCTTTCCCTTTATTTTCACCCAAATAAAAAATTCAAATATTTATTCTAGAGGATGAACTTGTATCTTTGAGCTCCTTATTTCCGCATCAATTTGGTGCTTTAATCTTCTCTGCAGGTTTAGACCTGCAGAGTGTGACTGAAGCCCTGCTGAAATGTTTTCCCACCCACCACCTTGATGCTAATGCTAACGCTAACCCTGACGTGGGTTTCTCATTGAGGTTTCAAACAATAACAGTTTGCTTTATATGCAGCAGGAGTTGTGACACTTTCTATGCTGAATTTAACGCTCAGTAATCCTGTGATCTGTGACCAGATGTTCAGCCAGGTTGGATGTGTGTTGGTCTGACTGAATCACCTGTGTGTGTGTGTGTGTGTGTTTAGAGTCTGAGTCATCAGCACCAAGAGCCTCTGTTCTGAGTGTGTCGCGGTGGTCCTAAAACACCCCAAACAGGAAAAAAACCTGTTTTGCTGAACTAAGGCTGCTCAGGAAGCTATCTACAATTGGCATTAAAGGAAATATTTATACGTTTTAAACATAAACATACAAAATATCAGATCTACTGAACATTTTTAATAATGATCAGATCTCTCTGCTTATTTAGCTTCCTCCAAATCTGGTTTTGGCTCATGTTCTGAGGGATTACAGACATAAATACGTTCAGCTTCTACAGTAATCCACACTCATAATATTTTATTTAGATTGCACCAGTTATACTGTCAAAATATTTTCTTCTGTGGTTTAAAAGGGTAGAACATCTACTTATCTGGGTTTAATGTGCTCAGAATGTGTGCATGTGCGTGTGTGTGTGTGTGTGTGTGTGTGTGTGTGTGTGTGTGTGTGCATGCGTGCCTGTGTGTTAGGCCATAAAAGCCAATGTTTGTAAATCCATGTTATATGTTTCTAAACATATACACTTGTATTTCTTGCATGATTACATCTGTGCGTGTGTGTGTGTGTTTGTGTGTGTGTGTGGCAGTGGCAATGCAGGCGTTATGATCGCCATGGCGACCAGTAACCGGGTCATCTGGGACAGCGCTAAGTAGGACACTCACTGAGAGATTTTCTCCATCAGCAGCAGAGACATAGAGAGAGAGAGAGAGAGAGAGAGAGAGAGAGAGAGAGAGAGAGTGTGTGTGTGTGTGTGTGTGTGTGTGATCACTTTAACTGTTATAAACTAAACAATGTTTTAAAACATGGTTCTGGTTCGTAAGTCCGCTTTGAATCCATTTGGAGCAGAACTAATCCAAACTAGATCCAATGAGTTAGAAACAATTGCAGCCTGTTATGTAGATAAATGCATCTGTGTTTGTTTTAAAGAACAGTTTGATTATCTCAGAGGAGAGTTCCCATCCCAGTGGCTCTGGGTTGGACCTGTAAGCAGCCCACCTCAGGTATGAAGTGAATCTTTCACAGAGCAGGATGGAAGCAGCTGGGACTTACTTCGTACGTGGTTCTCAGCACAGTGCAGCATGTCGGCAGCATGAATGAACTGGTACCCCGAGCCTCGGACCCTGAGTTCTGCCTCGGTGTAACCCAGAACTATTTTCCCCCTGAACAAGCAGAACCAAAAGTAAACATCATTAAAACTGTCACAGCAGAGGGGAAATCTGATCAGGGTTACATACTTGGCATCACAGGCCATCGGTGTAAAGTCCAGCTTGTGTTTGGTTCTGAAGATCATGTTCTTGGTACGGATCTCCAAGATGGCTGGTGGCTGCAGCGGCATGGCGACAGCAAACAGGGCGAGCTGTGGTGGGCTGCTGAGCCCATCATCATTGCTCTGCTGTCTGCTCTGACCGTGCAGAAACTTCAGACGGCCCTGGATGCTCAGTGGCTGTGAGAATGTAAAGTACTCATTGTCATCATCATCATCATCATCATCATCATCATCATCATCATCATCATCATCATCATCACCACCATCACCATCATCATGACTATCAACATTATCATCATCATCAACACCATCATCATCATCATCATTACCATCATCATTATCATCATCATCAACACCATCATCATCATCATCATCACCACCATCACCATCATCATTATCATCATCATCAACACCATCATCATCATCATCATCACCATCATCATTATCATCATCATCAACACCATCATCATCATTATCATCATCATTACCATCATCATCATTAGGGTTGGGCATCGAGAATCGAGCATCAATTGGAACCGGGACTAACAGTCAGTTTTCCCGATTTTTTGATTCCCATTCCCAGTCCGCCGACCGGAAGTAGAATCCGCCGGAAGTGTTTGCGTTACGCGTAATCATGAAAAATACGCATCTGCAGAGCTGTTACTGACAACAGCTACATTTAAGTTTCACTTATTCTCACTCTGGACATGATCATCTTGAGACTTTTAGCTGAAAACAGCTGCTGGGCTTTTCTGGTTATCTTGAAGACTTTTAGCCTTTCATCCTAGAAACTTCTTCAGCTCCCAGACTTTGTAGGAGGCTGTGAGTTGTGGTCAGAAACAAACACACTGATTGTGCTACAAGTGTTTTTTTTCTTTCTTGAAAACAAGTTTTTGTCTAAATTAAGGTGATGTTATTGTCCATAGAATTAAAATTTTTGTTGAAGTTCAAACTATTTCATCAAGTAAGACCTATGGTCAGCTGGCTCATTTAAAACATGTAACGTTTTTGGAACCTGCCTCTTGAAAGAATCAGAATCGAGAATCGAAAGGAACCAGAATCAAAACAAGGAATTGGAATCGAAACCGGAATCATTCAAATTCAAACGATGCCCAACCCTAATCATCATCACCATCATCACTATCCTCATCATCCTCATCATCATCATCATCATCACCACCATCAACATTATCATCATCATCACCATAATCATTACCATTAGGGCTGCACAATATATCGAAAATTTATCGTTATCGCAATATCAGCATGTGCAATAGGCATATCGCAAAAAACAGAAAAATATCGCAATTACTGGTCATCTCAGATTTTTGCTACACATAATGCATTTTGTCAATCAAATGGAAGCATGAAGTTTTTGACAAATCAAATAGAGCCCTTCACCCATTTGACCAATCGGTTGGGTTCTTATAGGTTAGATGCCTTGGTGCCTAGGTGGACGGCACTTTATTTGGATGGTTAGCAAACACCTGAGTTAGCTTAGAGGACGTCACAATGACTGAAGATAAAACGTGTGCAGAAAATGTTAGCGAGAAAGAACTCACAATTCAAACAGCATGACTATTATTTCAAAGTACTTTTGTTCAACAAACACAAGTACTTTGCAAGACATGCCAAACACTTGTGGCAACCATGAGGGGAAACACGACAAATCTCCGTTGTCACCTCCAACACAACCATAAAGTTCTATAAACTGGGCTCTAGAAAGCTAGCGTTAGCAAACCCAAAGTCTCTGACGTAAGAGCACAACAGCCCAGCAGATGCCCATGGGTGGAACTCCTTATGAGAAACTATCAAAGCAGTACAAGAAAATAACAGAAGTAGTCGTTAAGTGCTACAGGAGTAAACATATCCGTTTAGCTCTGTAAATGTTCTACAGCGTTGTCCTAATGTTTTAAATCGCTTCAACATACTTTAATGATTATTGTTTACAAAAATATTGAAACAGATCATGCTAATTTGGTAATGTAAACTTGCAGGATTTCATTTTGTTACTGTATTAATACTAATGATAGAGGATGGAGTGGTCTCTAAAGTATATGTACAAAAACTGCAGATTTAAGTATTTGTTCATTTATCGCAATTAATATCGATATCGCAATATTAAGCACTGTTATCGCATATCGCAGGTTTTCCTAATATTGTGCAGCCCTAATTACCATCATCATCAAAATCATCATCATCACCATCACCACCATCATCACCACCATCACCATCACCATCACCATCATCACCACTATCACCATCATGCCATCACCATCATCATCATCATCATTACCATCATTATTATCATCATCATCACCACCATCACTATCCTCATCATCATCATCATCATTATCATCATCATCCTCATCAACATCATCATCATCATCATCATCACTATCCTCATCACCAGCAACAGCATCATCATCATCATTACCATCATCATTATCATCATCACCACCATCATCACCATCACCATCCTCATCACCATCATCACCTCTATCACCATCATGCCACCACCACCATCATCATCATCATCACCATCATCATGACCATCATCATCATCATGATCATCATCACCATCACCATCACCATCATCATGACCATCAACATTATCATCATCATCACCGCCATCACCATCATCATTACCGTATTCATTGTCATCACCACCATTGCCATCATCAACATCATCATCATTACCATCATCACCATCATCATCACCTTCACCATCATCATCATTATCATCATCATTATCATCATCACCACTACCATCACCATCCTCATCACCATCATCACCACTATCACCATCATGCCATCACCATTACCATCATCATTATCATCATCATCACCACGATCACCATCATCATTACCATCATCATCATCATCATCATCACCATCATCACTATCCTCATCACCATCATCATCACCACCACCATCATCATCATCATCATCATCCTCATCACCATCATCACCACCATCATTATCATCATGACCATCATCCTCATCACCATCATCACCACCATCATTATCATCATGACCATCACCATCATCACCATCATCGTCATCATCATCATAATCATCACCATCATCACCACCACCAATACCATTACCATCATCATCATCAGCACCACCACCATCATCATTATCATCATCATCGCCATCATCATCAGATGATGATGATGATGGTGACGGTAGTGGTGGTGGTGATGATGATTATGATGATGATGGTAATTATAATACCCACTACCATCATCATCTACATCTACATCATCATCATCACCACCGTCTAGGACAAACACAAAAGCAAGACCCCTAGACCAAGGAGAGGAATCTCAGTACCCTCGCAAACATTTAGGAAACTCATTCACGTTGACTTTTAATACCTTTAAACTTCTTGAATCCAGCATGTCTTAGTGACCACATCTACACACAAACGTTGCTCTGCTGTGACCTTCTCACCTCCTGGCCTCTCATGTGACCCCCCCACCCACCCCCATTAACCCTGAGTAATTGACCTTTGTGGGTTTAAGAACCTGTAGTTGCGGTATCAGGATTCCAGGCCTGAATAGCAGGAGGGATTATAAAAAACAAGCCACAGCCGATGCAGACAGGAGCAGAAACTTGGCTTACTGCTCACGCAAACCAACAGGGAAGAACATAAAGGTCCAGACCTCCATTTGGGTCAGACTGGAGCAGAGGCTTTAACGTCTTCATGCTAACATCACCTCTGCTGTCATGTTTATAATAATAACTTTTTCCTTCAATGTCTCAGTAGACAAACAGGAAATGTAAGGATCAGTTTCAGAGCTTTTATAACTCTGATGTTTCAGTTGGGTTCTGATTAACTAGAGACAAACTGAAAATCAGAGAAAAAAGTCTATACTTGTCATTTGTCCATTCAATCAAAGAGTTCTCATATTATTCTTAGTGTGGCGAACCATGGGAAATGAAGCTATCAGGTTTTGTTAGCAGCTCCTGAACACATCAGCCATCACCTGGAGCAGCAGTGACTCTGACTACGCAAGTTCCTTCTGGTTGGTGGGAGGATTAAAGCCTTTTTACCCACGACCCCGAGGTTCCCTTAAGGCGGATTATAGGAGCAAACGTTGGTTTCTGATCTCTAAGGGACTGAGGTGGCACGCCATAAAGCCAGCAGCACAAACAGGCCTTCAAACACTCTCATTAGGTCTCTAAATGGTTAAATGGTAGCATGGGGTCACCTTTTCTTTACTGATAAAAGGTCAAGTCATTACCAGGAAACCGGAGGAATTGTCCAAGAGGCAACGGAAGCGACAGACGAAGGCCCTCTCCAGGAAGGAGGAGTTTTCAGGAGGAAGCTGGTCAGGGTTGTAGCTCACCAGGCAGGATGAGGCTGATTCCTCAGCTGAACACATTTAACACACACACACACGCACGCACGCACGCACGCACACACACACACACACACACACACACACACACACACACACACATCAGAATCTTATTAAACAGATTAATACACAAAAGATGGCTGCCACAGCTAATCAAACTTAGCAAGCCCAAAAAATGCTCCATCTGTCAGATTTACCGACACTAAGCTAAAGTCTGATCATCATCTACAGCCTGATGCTAACAGGGCTGGCCCCTAAGCAAGTTTTCTATGAGTGTTATTTAATTGCGTTATATCAATTAAATGATTTGAAAGCAACATCAGCAAAAAACACAGAATTTACAGCAAACAAGCTAAATTTACTATTTTTTGTTTCCTAAAATTTGGAACAGATGTGAATAACGTGCAATCACTACAAAATAAAAGCCAAAGGCACTACATAAATGACGCATTGTATATAAATTATTTCTCTGAGTTTAATATAATTTAGTTTATATTATTTAAAGTTATTTAAAAAGATGTACATGCTATCTTGGTGCTCTTGGGGGGACCCTGGTGGTGTGGGGGCCCCAAGCAGTCGTTTAACTTAAGTATGCCTAGGACCGGCTCTGGGTGCAAACAGATCAGACATAAGATGATTGTAGTTTAAACCCTTCATTTAAAGATGCTTTGATTGGTATTTTTTTGGTTCCTCTCAAAACAAAGGGGGCTCTCCACGTCTTTATGAAGCTGTATCCAGAACAGAGGAGGGCGTTGTGTCCTTGGTGTGTGAGATGTCAGCAGATCAACCCTCTCTAATTCAACACGACAAGTGAGTAAATCCATGTGAGTACAGTAGGAGCATCTGAGAGTCTGCTGCTGCTGGCTCGTTTTAACTCTAAGTGTGTGTGTGTATGTGTGTTTTAACATTAGAGAACATCTCAGGAGGATTTGTTCAAAGGTCTTCAGTGGTCGCTGTTTCCTGACCTCTAGTTCCTCTTTGCTGTTCAGAGTAGATTTTTAATGTTGGGGGGAGGGGAGAGGGGCGGGGTCGCGTCACAGACGGAGCGTGTAAACCGTGTGGAAGCAGAGTAGGTGGGTCTCCAGGATACCGACCTGCAGGATCGGTGGGGGGTTCCAGGCTGAGAGGAGGATTCAGAGCCCAGTGAAGATTCCTTTTGAACTCCTGCTGGTCTTCAGTGTGGATCAGTTCAAACACACTCTGGTGCATCACATCAGTCTGACAGGAAAAAAACATCAGCATCAGCTGATTTACAGCTCAGACATTTAAATCATTTGCTTAAAAATCTTAAAAACCACGGTCACTTGTTTTTTTTAATACATTTGTCATAATCTCCAGTATAAACAAATGCCTTGTGGGGAAAAAACAAACTCTGGCGCGCCTGTTTCAGGAACTAGAAGTGAGCCTCATCAGAGCT
>SSNS01000736.1:17348-207302 GCA_006937985.1 Aphyosemion australe | reverse complement strand
AACTCCCACGCACCCTCCAGGACCCCCCCAAGGGTATAGAGCTGGTCCAGTGTTCCACGGCCAGGACGAAAACCACATTGCTCCTCCTGAATCCGAGGTTCGACTATCCGACGGACCCTCCTCTCCAGAACCCCTGAATAGACCTTACCAGGGAGGCTCAGGAGTGTGATCCCCCTGTAGTTGGAACGCACCCTGCGGTCCCCCTTTTTAAATAGGGGGACCACCACCCCGGTCTGCCAATCCAGTGGAACTGCCCCCGATGTCCACGCGATATTGCAGAGCCGCGTCAACCAACACAGCCCCACAGCATCCAGAGCCTTAAGGAAATCCGGGCGGATCTCATCCACCCCCGGAGCCTTGCCACCGAGGAGTTTTTTGACTACCTCAGTGACCTCAGCTCCAGAGATTGGAGAGCCCAACCCAAAATCCCCAGACTCTGCTTCCATCCTGGAAGACGTGCCGGTGGGATTGAGGAGGTCTTCGAAGTACTCAGCCCACCGATTCACAACGTCCCGAGTCGAGGTCAGCAGCACACCCTCCCCACTGTAAACAGTGTTGGTAGTGCACTGCTTTCCCCTCCTTTTATAGAACCAGTGATTCTATAAAAGTTATTACATGCATACAGAATCTTGACATCTGCAGGAGACATCAGAATAAGTAAGTAATGTTTATTTCTATAGCACATTTTACAGACAGAATCACAAGGTGCTTCACAACAACAAAGTAGTAAAACAACAATCATAACAATGCCATAGAGAATTGCTACCATGAAATCAAAATAAACACAAAGCATAAAAGCATAAAATAAAGTTTCATAGAAGTAAAATCAATAAAACCTACCATAGAATCAATAGAAACAAACCTATAAAGTGTAACAGAATAAAAACAAAGCTACACAAAATATAAATTCAATAAAAAGCCTGAGTAAAAAGAAGTCTTCAGCTGCTTTTTAAAAGACTCAACAGAGGTTAAAGAGCTCAGGGTCGGTGGTAAAGCGTTCCACAGTGAGGGGCCACTGCCTGAAAGGCCTGATCACCTCTGGCCCTAAACCTAGTTCTGGGCACTACCAGTTGTTACGGTGCTTGCATTAGCGTTGGTACATGATAAATTAATTTCTGATCACTTTAATATGAATTTTATTCTGATAGCCTCCCCATCACCCAGCCAGCTGCAGCACTCCACTCCACTTACCAGCTTTGACTCCATCACTGACCGGACCAGCAGGTTCCACCAACCTGCTCCTCGCTCAGCTCACCACTCATGATCAGTCCCTCTGAAAACATGAAGATGGACATGAATGCAGTGACCTGGAACTGTTTAGTTACTGTTCTACACTTATTTATTTATGCTGAGATTTTATCATTAATAATTCTTCATTTCTTGTTCTGTCTTGAAGTAAAGATTCTAATCCCAACTTGACCTCAGATGATAAATGAATGATATTAAACAGATGCAAAGGAACAGTCCTGCAGTAAATACCAACTTTGTGAAGGTTCTAGTTCTGTTGTTCAGACGTCCTGATTCAGCTCTGGTTGCTCTGGAGGACACATCGTGTTACCATGGTGATCCTGAGTGTGTAACATGCTGCAGCAGGTCACTGAAGTCAGCATCATGTGGTTTAACTGAAAAATATGACATAATTACTCATGTTCATGATCACATTTACTTTGCTGACGATGAGATCCCAAATGATGCTGCTGTCTGATCTATAACTCACATGGCAGTCTCAGAATAAAAACAGCTTTTCTCTAGTTGGGATGGTTTAGTAACTGGAGTTGGAATGAGATAAAGAGCTGCATGGACAAAGAAAGCTCATGAAGATGTGTTTGTCCTCTACCAATCTGAGCTGGAGCCTCCTCTTTACACACAAACATTATTTTGTCTCAATAGAATTTATTTTAAACTCAGAAATCTCCCGGTGGTGTCTGCAGTAATTTATGTAGCCAGCTGAAGCAGATTTCATGTTTTTATATTTTAGTTTTATTGATTAGTTTCTGCAAAATATTTTGTCTCTCTCAAAATCTTTGAATTTGGTCGTTTCCAAGCTTTTTAGTTGATTTACTCTGCTCACCTCACATGGACTCACTCTGGCTAAAGAAACAAAAAAAGTAATAATAAAAAAAAACATTTTATTCCTTATATTTTAAACAGTTTATCAATAAAAGGTAGAAAAGATAATACTGACAAGTGTAGCTAAAAAACAAGAAAAAATGTTACTGCTGAGACTGGAATGCAAACCTGAGCAATACTACATCCAACCTGGTGCTCTAACCACTGGACTACACAGGCTGTTACATGGCAGCAGTCGCCCTAAGCCACGAATCCTGTGCTGGCCTGGGGAGACAGGTTTCAGATCTGAGACTAGGGAGAGGAGCAGGGCCTGATGACGAGATTAGTTTCCATTGAAGCTTTACAGGATTTTCCAAGTAAAACTCAAAACTTGTAGTGGAGATGGGCAAATGCATGAACGCATGTTTTTTAAAAAAAAAATAATATCACATGGTGAAAAGCTCCAAAAGGTGGATTTTCCATGATAGGGTCCCTTTAAATGAGTTAACTGTATTTGTTTTGTCTTAATTTATCTGTTACGTGTTTTGAGAATAAATGAAAGTTTAACATGAGCTTAAATCCCTGAAAGAGGACTGCTTTGTAGAACTTTTATCTGGAGCTTCTCATCTGCTGAATGCTGATGGCCTTCTGATACACTTACTGTTTGAAGGAGAACCATGAAGCTGAAGAGGGAATAATCTCCATCTCTGAGTCTCAATCTGACACAGCCCAGTTCCAATCATAATAAATCAGAAGCAGGAAGCCTCACACTTCTTCCTCACATCTTTTGTGGGAAACCTTCAAAACAAAAACATGTAATTTGAAGATTAGTCTACACAACATTTTACAAAGGAGGTCAATTCTATTTTCTGAATTCCTCGTGTGTTATTCCTACTCTTCTGTTTACTTCTTCCTTCACATTTTTTAGAACCTTTCTTTAACCTAAAAATTGCATTTCTATTGATAATGAACCAACGCTCCTGAAAGAGTAGAACCAGAAAAAAGTTCTGCATAGCAGTCCTCTTCAGCATGTTAGCTAGCTATTCTCCAGTCTGAGGGACATGTGAGACATCAGGTGTATCTCATGTCTCATATCCTCTGGGATGCTGGACCAGCAGCATTCCATCCTGGTCAAGCCCACTGGACCAGCATACAGCTAAACCAGCACCAAAACACATATGCTGGTCTTATGCTGTATCAGATGCATCAGATGCAGACACTGAACCAAGGGAGCGTCCCGACGCCCAACAACCTGTTACGTAAAGTTACTGATCAAAAACGGAAATTGAGATAATAAGGCCTTCAAAATAAAATTGTTAGGTTGAGTGCGCACTAAATAAATCATGGAACACTTTCTAACAGACTTGTTTAAAAACAAGATTTATTTCCATTTATTCCCCTAAACCATTTGTAACTGCCAGGTGAACTTAATGTTAAATCTCAGTGAAGAAATGCTATTGTATCCCGAATTCTGAACATTTTAAATATAATTTCGCAGTTAAATTAATGTATTTCTACCATAAATTACAGGAAGAGGGGAAAAGGCAACCCCTCCGGCCATTCTTCTACCCTTTCTCTCTTTCTCTCCCTCCCTCCTTCCCTCACGCAACAAAACAATTTTATTTTGACGGTCAATACCGGAAACGGCGCGTTTTATTGTGAAGACCTTGATTGTTGTCCCGCTTCTTGAGCGCTGTTGTCCCGTTATGAACGACGTAATCTGTATCCGCGAGCTCGAGACACCGTTTCGGGATGAGACGGAGGAGAAAAGAAAACAGCACTCGCCCAGAAGCGTTCATTAAATTCACCTGCAGGCTCTGGAAGCTGATTTTGACCGACATGTGGTGGATTTTTATTGTTTGTTTGGCAGGTAAGAGGGGAAGGGCTGGTAAAAAGTCCGCGGTGAGCGCTAACAGGTTTTTTAATCTCAAAGTTCAGGTTCGGAGTTTTGTTGTAAAGTTTTAGCTACTGGCTAGCTAGTACAATTTAGCTAAAGTCGATTATAACTTTGGAATTAGTCATGTGTGAATAATCTGACTAGAAACTTTGGGGGTTGGGGATTAGGAGGTCTAACTTCACACTATTTTAACAACAATACATCTTTTCAGTTAGTCTGGAGAGGCAGGATACTTATAAAAGATAATAAGCTGCAAAAAGGGGGCAAAATGTTCTCAGCTTCTGGTATGAAATAATAAATGTGTGAAATATAACGTTCTAGAGTAGTTATTGAGTTACATTTGATGTAATTTACTTTTATGCAACAGTGCTGTGGGGTTATTGTTCAGACTTTTTTGTATTTTGAATATACATTTTGGTCAAAAATTTTCTTTTCTTTATGAAATAGGACTCTACAAGTGGCTGAAGGGATTTTAATATCTCCGGGGTCAAGTTTGATTTCTCGTTACTTCTCATTAACATAATGTAAACAATAGTACACTTGAGAAATACTCCTAAAAATGTCTTGATCATTCATTAAAACTGCTAAACTAGCAAATTCCACTCTTGCATGAAAGCAAACATTTGATTACCAACATGTCTTCAGTAGAAACATTTAAAAACACTGATTCACCTTCTCCTCTCACTTTAATGTTGTTCTGTGAAGGTGGTCGTCACTGAAAACTAATAAATCCAGGATGGCCCTAATCCTAATACTTATTATTTTTATTTATTTTGAAATTATTATTATATTATAAGCTTTCAACCAAATTTGATCAAAGTAATGTCAAAATTCAGTACATGGGATGTTAAAAATATAATAGGCTACTGACGTTATCATTCCTAAAGCAGACAGCTTGAGAAGAAGATTTATGTTATGTCTGTTTTATTTGGTTTATCGGATTATTTTTCACCTTGAGAACAATTTGTTCAAGGTGCTGATGTGATATAAATGATTATTTAGTGGTAAGTGGCTTTAGCGGTTATTTAAATATTGTGGGTGCCATATTAAAAGGCATTGGAGACACATAAACGTTGTAAAATTCATGCTTTTAGCTTTTAATTTTTCTGTGTGTAATTTTATCAGTAAAAGAAATTTATATTTATATTTTCTGAAGTGTCTAAATGTATTGGGATGAAATTTCATAAAGACAAGTACAAATAGTTTTATAAACAAGATTTTACTTTCTTTCTTTTTGGAATTTTGGATTAAGTAAATCAACAATGTGCCAACCTAATAAAAGAGTTAATCTAGTTAAATTCTTGATAACAGCACTTGTCTGATTTAATAAAGCACCACTCCTCTTATTTCTCCTCACACCCGTGATCCAGATCCCTTTTCACCACCCACCGCCTGCATAACACACACACACACACACACACACACACACACACACACACACACACACACACACACACACACACACACACACACACACACACACACACACACACACACAGTCAACCCCACAGCAACATGCACACATGTTTCTGGGTGTGTGCATGTGTTTTCTTTTTCTTCACATGGTCACTTCATTATTACTGCTGAGGCCAAGCTGCTGGACATCATGTGACTCAGCCCTGAGGTTTTCAGAACACCCCCCCACCACCACCAAACCAGAACAGCTCAACAGATTTTAGTGAGCACAAACAACTCAGACAATTGCAACAGGCTTGTTATTTTTGCCAAATGCTTAACTGATTTATGTCAGTCAATCCATAAAGAAAATAAATATTTCCATGTGTTCATCCTAAGATTTATTCACCTTCTGGCACGTGTCATTGACTTTTCTTGCCAATCTCGAATGCTATAGAAGGATGGTGTAATTTATTAGACGTTTTGAAACTCACTTTAGAGGAGAGTGTCTTTTATTTACCTAATCATCCATCCATCCATCCATTTTCTCCCGCTTATACGGAGTCGGGTCACGGGGGCAGCAGCCTAAGGAGGGTAGCCCAGACCTCCCTCTCCCCAGCCACTTGGGCCAGCTCCTCCGGGGGAATCCCAAGGCGTTCCCAGACCAGCCAAGAGACATAATCATTTACCTAATCAGCATCCCTTAAACTCCCTTATTCCACACCCTTGTTTTCCTACTAAATAATTAGCCTAAATCACTGATTACTGAATAAATTCCATTAGGGCTGGGCGATGTCTAAATTTTAAAAAAATATCTATATAATTTTAAACAAGAAACAAGATGACTCAGTAACATTTATATTGATATAAATATACAAGTTGCTAGCGCTAGCTTGCTCCACCTCTAAGCGGTCATTACATGTATTCTCACGCATTTGCTCAATCAGGAAACCTCTGGGTCAATGTTCTGCCCTAAACTTGCATTTGGCTTCGTGGTTTTTAATTATTTGGTGGCGTTCGTTTATGTTTTAGCTAACCTTTTCACAGTAGCTGCGGACAGAGATTTGTTTATTCTGTTTCTGTGGAGAGACGGGACGGGCCAAACCCCTCCCCCACGTAATCAGGAAACTGGTACGGAGAGCTGCAGCGGCCAAAATACCTTAGAAGCTGAATGAGTCAATACTATGAGATCCCAGCCATGTTTGCCTTCATAACTTTAATAGATCCATGCTGCATGACCCACGTGAGTGAAATTCTCTGGTAGTAGATGTAATTACATCATGAAATTAGCTTAATGTGATAGATTTTTTTCTCTGTATGAGAAATAATTAATGGTAATTTTGTGAAATATAGGACATGGGCCATAAATGAAACTGAAATTATTTTACATGAATTATAAATAGCAAGCATTTTATTCGTGGATGGAAATGATGGGAAACTTGGGTTTAGAGGTGCTGATCTCATGAAGCAGTGGAGGAGAATGAGGGACAAATTCGTTGTGTTAAGTCTCTAAAACACATTAAAACAATGTGAACACAGTAGTAAACACACTATCATGACACGTGACTGTAATGGTGGCAGGATACCCCAGAAAAGCACTACGCCCTCTGTTGTCCTGGCGGGGAATTGCTTTGCAACTCTCCCCAGGTGACGGAGAAGTCTGATGGGATAACATGTCCGTCAATGCGTGTGTGCAACTCCACACTCGAGCTGATGGAGAATATAAATTAGGCTTTACGTTAATTTTTAAATCTTTAACTTTCACATCACATTCATTCATCCTCTCTTCCCTCTCCCACAGGTGTCTTCATCCCCTCTTGCTCAGGTATCCATGTGTTTGTGAACGATGAGAAGAGGTATGCCGTGCCGTTCCAGTCAGTGGTACTACCTTGTCACTACACCACAGTGTCCACCCAAGCCGTGGTGGTGGTGTGGGTCTACAAGTCCTACTGTAGAGACCGCACGAGGGACTCGTTCAGCCTCTCCGACAGCTTGAATGGAGGCCTGGGGGGTGGCCGGCTGCAGAGAGGAAATGGAGTTGTCAGTGGAAGCTATGACAAGAGTACGACGGTGAGCTACCTCGAC
The DNA here is from genome assembly GCA_006937985.1 of Aphyosemion australe. Taxonomy (NCBI): domain Eukaryota; kingdom Metazoa; phylum Chordata; class Actinopteri; order Cyprinodontiformes; family Nothobranchiidae; genus Aphyosemion; species Aphyosemion australe. The sequence continues at coordinate 199,876 of SSNS01000736.1, read as the reverse complement.
TGCTCCGACAGCAGCCGGACTGTCCGGACTGTGGCCTCCATCTCTGGATCCTCCGTCACGCTGTCGGAGTTCTACAAGAATAGAGACATCTCCATCATCAATAGTAAGATACTGCACCTCTGTTTTTTCTGATTAAACAGCAGCTATCATGGCAGGTTGCCTCATTTTTGTTGTATTATGTGAAATTTGAGTTTGCCAGCTTTGGATGGACTCCCAGCACCAACCTTTTGTCATCCTTCTGTCCTCAGCTCTTCCTTTTGTTGTGTTGACATGATGCCATTCAAGGGTTGTCTCATTACTGTTCTCACATGCCTGTATGGGTAAGCCCTGGTAGAAAACAGATCTGCAGTCTTGTTTGCTGGCCCCCGATTTATGGAGCTGTAAATCTGACAGAAGAATCACCCTTCTCTTTACCAGCCAGGATTTCACACAAAAGAAATGTTTTTCACACCATCCTTCCATTCATCTTGACCCCTTGCCCATTCCCTCTGATGTTCTTCAATGTCCCACTTTTATTCTTTCTTCTCTCAACATCCCACCATCTAAATGTTCATTTCTTTCAGTATAAAGCTTCCTTTGAGTTTGTGGTTTCTCCTTTTTTCTGCCTTACTCCACATTCTCCCTTGAAACAAGAAAGTTATGTTATAAAAGGCCCAAAAAAAGAAGGTAAGGGCTCTGTTGCCTTTGGAGACGCCCAGTCATCCATACCCGTGTAATCCTATTCAGGGTCACAGTGAGATTGGAGTCAGTCTGAGCATGTCCAGGGCAGAGGGTGCTCAGTTTATCACATGGCTAACACGCTGAAACGTTCACAATTCACACACGACTCAGAGGATACAGAAAATGTCACTGTAACTAAACATGGTAGCTTATATGAGATTATCAAGGACTGGTCACAGCTTGTCTCCTTCTCCTTCCTCGGCTAACAGGAAAAGGAAGAGAGTTGTACAAAGCGTTTCCTGGCCGATGTATTTATGTGTAACGACCTTACAATAGTGCAAGCAAGCAAGGATTGGCTTCTGTTTTTGAGTCTCTACATCTGAATTATTTATAGTTCGATCAAATGAGAAGCCATTTATCCAAAGCTGTGCTTTTGAGAGTAGGGAACAGTGATTGATGGGTGGGACGTTGTGCATTTCCCTCTCAGGAACACACTTCATGACAAAAGAAGAGAGGATGTTTAAACGACATGTTTTATTTGTGCTGCCTTCAAGATATAAAAACTAGTGCTGTCATGAGATTAAAATTTTTAGATTAATTAATCATGAGCTGTAATTAATTAATCTAATTAATCTCTTTTTTAATCTCACCTACTAGTGGCTGAGAAAAGCCCTCATTTTGATGTATTTTTCAGGGTTCCTACAAGGTCTTAAAAAGTCTTAAAAGCACTGAATTTATGAATTTGGAAATAAGACCTTGAAAAGCCTTGAAAAAGTCTTGAATTTGGATATCTGGGTCTTAAAGATTGTGCTGTATTAGAGCTAAAACAAATACTCAAATAGTTTGAATAAATTCCTCGAATCATTTTATGAGTCTTCATTTATTTCACGCACCACAACCTGAACACCTTCTACTGGTGAACAACATGGCCGTCTAGGTGTTATGGAGGAAAATAAAGAAACCATCAAAGACAAAAAAACACTGTAAAAGGCAAAAACACTCTAAAGTTTGGGATCAACCTTCAATCCACAAACAGGATTGCTAAAGCTAATGCTAGCAGGTAGCACATTCACAATCAAGGTGATCGTGAAACTAATTGAACTCTTCAAGAGGAAGAAGAATCCCCAAATTATATTAGCATTTTCAGTAGCTTACTACTAAACATGTTAATGAAATTATGGTAGGGCCGTGAAATAGGTATTACATTTTTATATAAATGTTCTTAAAAAGGTCTTTAAAAGACTTGAATTGAACTTTAAGAAACTTGTAGGAACCCTGATTTTTATTTAAATTCATTACATTATTGTGGCAGACTAAAAGATAAATATATAACAAAAAACTCATTTATTGTTTAACAGGCTTCTAAACTTTCCTTTTACATCACCAAGGCAGAATAACACTGTGCTCTTTTGTCAGTCTGGAATAATTAGAAATTAAAAATAAAACATCAGGTCCATATAGAATAATCTAAGTTAACACATCAAGGAACCCTTTTTTGAACAATGCAAATAGTGAACACAGAACTTGTTACTAAAACATTTATCCAAAATTAAAATAGACCTGTAAATTACAGTGCTGTAGGTTAGCATATCAAAACTGACAGTTTATCACAAAATATTACGCTTTTTCACAAAATCTGACATGTGGTATGGCATGATTGTTAAACATAAACATAATTACATAAAATAAAAATTAAAATAAAAAAATCCCAACAGGTAGGCTAGAAAAGGCCCAGTAAAGTTATAGATTAAAACTTAGATTAACGCGATTAAAAAATATAGTGCACTAAATGTGGCTGTAGTTAATTAATCTCATAATTTGACACCCCTAATAAAAACAACAAACAATACTCGCTGACTAGATTTTGTTTACATTCATTAAGATGTTTTGGTGCTGGCCTTTCAGCAGGTAGATTTCTTCTGGAATGTTGTAAAGAGCTGAAGTGGCCTACACACACATCTATAACCATAACCCCATAAAACAGTTTCAGGAGAAATCGCAGCACATACAGCAAACACGGCCTCATTAGTGTTCAACTCACTACATACGTGATTTATCAGCTGAGATGAAGGGAAACGAAGAGGAAACCTTTCTGAAATCTTTCCAGAACAACACACCAGCTGCCTTTGGCTTTGCATTGAGATGATTGTTGGTGGGCCATACATTAGTTTACTCTTACTAAATGGGTATGATATGTAGAGATAGACACAGTTTTAAACAGGTATAATTCACATATATGGGAAAATGCTTGTTGAAACAGGAACTATCACTTCAACCTCTTCCTCATCTCCCGTGTAGGTGCCGACCTTCGAATCGGAGAGATCCAGTGGGGAGACAGTGGCGTTTATTTCTGTAAAGTGACTGTATCTGATGATCTAGAAGGACAGAACGAAGCATCAGTGGAACTGCTGGTTCTTGGTAAGCTGCTAATGGCTGAATATGTCACCTGGTATATAGGTCATTTATTTTCTGCAGACGTACTGAATTACAAATTTAGGCACTTTTTAAATAATCGTGCATGCTTGACTGACCACCAAATGGTGAAAAGAAGATGCCCCAGGCATCACAAACTACTGGACTATTACTGAGACTTCAGAAATCAGACACAACAGGCATCAATTGTTCTGGTTTACAACACACTTAATTAGAAACTATAGGAGGATCTTTGTTGACATATATTTTCAATGTTGTGCGCATGCGCGAGTGTGGCAACAACACAAACAATATGGCCTGCTATCAATACGCGACGTACACTTTCACGCAACTTTATGGGCGAAATTCGCAAAATATAAACACTTTAAAGCCTAAAGACAGGAGGAGATTTAGAGAGAAGCTTAAAATCTGTAATGAAGACAAAAATAAAGTTATTTAAAGCCCGTTTGAGCTCTGGGATGACGGAAAACGTTGGTCCGATTCGCCGGTGTTTTCTCCACAAATTTGCTGGGGAGACCTTTATTTCTATTTAACAGAAAGCCCTGGACCCTTCACTCATGAAAAATTATAGGCTTTCAAACGTCTGGAGATCTACGATTATTTTGTTTCAAGGAAAGTTGGGCCGATCTCTTCTGCAAAACAGAAACCCGTGGTCATGCTAACGCAGGAGTCACAACGTGATTCACATCACCTGTGGGTGATTGTCAAAGGAAATGGATAAATCTTCACAGGGACTGCAAAGCCGGGTAAGTCTTCATTAATCAGTGTCCCTATTTATTTATTTATTATTATAATGATCGTGGGTTGAGACACCTGAATCAGAACGCAAAAACTATATGACTGTGGATTTAAAAATACACGAAGATGAATATTTTTAAAAACATCTTCTCTTATTAACAAATACTTAGTCAAAACGACTTACCATGAACAAATGATCCTCACAAACTGTCTGTTGCTGCAGGAATCCAGGCTTCTTTCAAACAGTCAGGGCGCCCGCAATCATCTCTTTCGTATTTCGCGGTCCTTTACGAAGGAAATTCCAATAAAACTTTTTATCAAGCCTCCCACTGGCCGAACGATCAACCACACAGCAAGAATGATCCATCTGCTTCGCTAAATCCTCCAAACATGCAAAACAATCAAATTATAGCCAAAATACGCCGTTTCTTGCCACTCAGATACCATGATGCATTGCGAAAAACGTAAACATTCACGTCACAAAAGATCCTCCTATAGCAACTACACAGGATGTTGAGGGTTCTGAAACATGGTTTCATCAGAGGAGAACAAGACAGTGATATGATGTTTGTGTCTTTTTCCTATGCATAGTTAATGTCTGCAGTATATTTCATGACACTGACCGTGTACTTGTGTGTGTGCACATTTGTGAACGTTACCATAGAAACTGCTGAGAGCTTTGTGGCCTCTTAGTGCCTTAAAACTTTCAGACTGAACTTTTGTTTGGCCCACACTCAAGATACCTATGTGTAAGAGCAAAGAGACACTTAGAGGAAAAAGCTCTCTGTGGTTGGATGCGATCTGCTGTATGGTTGTTACTTCACAACATTATTATAGGAAACTAAACAGGTATAAGACCCAACATGAGGGTCTCTAAACCCACCAATGTCAGAATGTTTCATGGTTCTTTCGTAGATAATAAACCATGTGAGGCACTTGTTTCCATAACAACAGTTGAGGCCAAGCTTGGGGGTGGGGTGGCTTTTGTCTGGGAAGATTTAATGATGTGGAGGCGGGATGACCCTGACTGAACAGAGTGATACAAAAAGTGGAGGAGAGTGATGTGACACACTCGACTGATGATTTTAAGATCTCAGCAGCTGATAAGAGTTCTGTAAATGTACGGTCTGATTCCAAAGTTCTGCTCAAGATTTTAGATTTGGTGCATGCATTTCAAACATTTTCACAATTATACGCTATGTAAAGTTACGGCCCTTTGGTAGCTTTCTTAGATAAAACCTCTGGAGCTAACTAAAGGCACTTACACTCTATCATCAGCTCTGCTCTGCTCTGCCCGGCCGCATTTGTTCCACACTGCCTTAGGAGTGCGGACGTAGTTGAGTACGTGGGCGGTCACCAAAATCGGCGCAAAAAATTGGCGCAAAGATGAGCGCATCTCCGAGCATGTGGGCGGAGCAAAAGAGCACGGAGAAGTCTGCGGTGACATTCAAAGCAGTCTTATGCTTTTGGAGACTCTCTGCCTCTGATATTAAATCCTGCTTTGCTGTGTGTGGCAGCACTGTGTGTGTGTGTGTGTGTGTGTGTGTGTGTGTGTGTGTGTGTGTGCTCCTCACAGAGAGACAGCAGAGAAAAAAGGCTTCAGTCGGAGGCTCATTAACTCCTCAGCATCCAGAATGATAATGAAGCGCGCATGCAGGAAGCCCCCGCTGGCTGATTCTATCCGCCAATCGGAGGCTCCCTCTATGGTAGGTGTGAATTTCAGCCGGCCAATCAGTCAGCAGTGGGTGTGTTGGACCGGTTTCGGCCTGAGGCAGACCGCCTTGGTAAGAGGGCTGAAAACATGTCCGGTTCGGCGCTGGAAATTCCCGGGCTACCCGGATGTGAACATAAGTTACCCTGACCAGGCCGTGCGGAGCCGATGCTAGTGTGTAAGTCTCATATGATTACCGCCCTCTTGGTAGCTGTTAGTAAACACGACTCCAGCCTTTTACAAACTAAATTAATGATATTTTATAAGGGTGCACCGATTGCAGTTTTTGGCTGATCACCGATCTTGAGAAAAACCTTACTTGCCGATACCGATTTTTGTTGATACCAATTTTATCTTAACTAAAAGCAGATTATGTCAATGTTTCAATTTCCTTTTATTGAGAAAACCAATATGAATACTCATGAAACAATACCAGTTTCAACTGGACATGAGGTAATGTTCTCAAATATAAATGAACATACTTAGCATTGCTGTTTGAACTACAAAATCACATTTGTTCCTTTAGACTTTCGTTTTTCTAATTTTGAAAACAAAACTTTTGTACCTGTTTTGACACACTTGTCCAAAAAAATTATTCTATAGCAATGATTTGATTTAACATTAACTAGGGGTGCACCGATTGCAGTTTTTGGCTGATCACCGATCTTGAGAAAAACCTGAGATCAAGGCCGATAAATCGGTTGGCCGATCGATCGGTGCACCCCTAATATTTTATCTAAACTGAGATTTTATGGCTTTGGATCATTTGTGAGCATATTTCTGAGAGGATTATCGACTCACTTCCCCTATCACGTTGTCTTGATATGGAAAGAGAAACAGAGGCAGTTTGCAAACATCAACCCACTTGAAAATAAAGGAATGCCAGCATATTATAAAGTGAATCTCAGTAAATCCTCACCCTGAGGTAGTTTCAAGAGTCGGTACAAACTCCACAAAAATGTTTTAGTAGAAACTAAAGACGACCGACAGACAGACTCGCTGTAGAATATGATGCAAAAGCAAACGATAAAAGTTCTTGTCATAAATATTCAAGCGATTGAACTATTTCTACATAAACTATGGGCTTCTTTCTGTCTTCAAATACAGCAAAGAACATTTTTAGCCTTCATCAAAAATACACAAAGGTATGTGCACTGTCAGCTGGAGCCAGGCCAAGATAGTCAGTCTGTTTCTCCAGTCCTCCCTTTTCTACAACCAGCACTCCTTTCAGCCAATAAACACACGATCAACAGTAAAACTCCACTACCTGTTTACATCACAGTCTGTTTCTCACTACTTATAATGTTTCAGTTTGCTCACCTTGGACTATAAAACACGATTTCTAACAGGTTGTACACAAATTTCTTCATGCTATCTGTTCAAAAACAATGTTAGCTGTTATACTTGCATGATTCACTTCTCATTTTAAAGAAGAGGCTTTCTGGGCAACCCCCTCTTAATAACTTAGACATTTATTAATTTCCTCATTTGTCTCCATAACAGCAGAAACTATATGATAAACAGCAAAAGTGACAGAAAACCTCTGGGATGTTTTTAGCATCATTTAGCTCAATTTAAAAGCAGCATCTTTTGATAAAATGATACTTTGTCAGTTTAAGGCAGATTTTTATGAAGACGCTCTGACCTTAAGAAACACTTTATCAGTGATTCTTGCTGTTTTGTGTGTAACATTTCTCATAGATCCTAACTTTATGAGAACAATCTTTTTTTTTTGTAGCGTCTAAAACCAGAAATGATTTAGCTGCTCTGGTGTAATAAACCAACTATGCATGCTTCTGTTGATCTGCCAGCTCTGTCTTTTCTGGATCTTTTTCATCATTTTTATCTTGATTATCTCTTGAGCATGCTGCTGCAGAAATAATCCTTTCTGAATTAGTCGTTTCAGTTTAAATTGGCTCCATTTCTTCTTCCCCTCTCCTCTAGTCACCTCTGCTCTGTCTCCCTGCAGGTTTCTCAGGCGTGCCTGAAGATCTGCTGCCTAACTTTGATTTGAAGATTATGCCAGGTACAGTTGGGGCATAATTTCTACTTCATCTGCCTTCTTTCATGCCTACTAACCCAGTTCTGGACTTGTTGCACCACTGATTTCATTTTCATGCTAATCAGACCAACTGTTCAGGCTCAAATATAAACCTGTTTGATAGATGCCAACGGAAGACTTGGGAAGGGAAGATATAAAACTTGTTTTTTTTTTTACACCTTTAATACTGTTGAAACAGTTTTTTATCTTTTCCTCCCACTCCTGTAAACAGGAGACGTGTTTGAGAAGGAGCTGATTTTAGATCCACACCCATCAAATAACGAGCTGGCTGTTGCTCCCACTCAGATGAGCTGTGTTAGAAAACGCTGATTATGGTCATTATGGTTATTTATGGCTGTGGTTAACGTGTCAGTCATCCCTGTCCACTTGGATGAAATCCAGTAAGAGGGAGGGAACTTTGTTTACATCACTTTAAGTTTTAAGGAGGAAAAAAAGAAAGAATACTTGGAATTTGTGGAAGTCGCTCCCTGGTTAGGATTAGCTCTGTCTGAACGGACGGATAAGAAAAATGTGGCTCACAACTTTGAGTTGTTGTCGTTCGCTCTGACTCACGCTGACTTCATGCTCTGTGGAAGCTGAAATGTTTTTGTGAGTGTGTGTGTGTGTGCGTGTGTGTGCGTGTCATGGTGGCTGCAAATCAGATCACATTGCAAGCTATTTTGTTGTAACAGCCAAATCTTCAGTCTCTTAGAGAGCATCATCAACTTTCCTCTTCCTTCCTCCAGCAAAAGCCTGTTTCCTACGTGTGTGTGTGTGTGTGTGTGTGTGTGTGTGTGTGTCAGAGAGAGAGAGAATAGTGTGCTTGCTTATACATTGTTGAAGACTTCCTTATCTTCTCTCTCCTCCCTTTCCTTTGCTTTGTCCCCACAGACAGACGCACGTAATCTAGTGGTTCTAATGAGCGTGTCCTTCACATTTACACTGCTGCACACCAGCAGTGTGTGTGTGTGTGTGTGGTTATCTCGTGTGTTCAGATTTGTCACTATCTCAGGGAGAAATGTTACTTTTTGTGAAAACAATTCAGATACGAAGCTAAAATTAGTTCCAGGGTTTAGGATTTCTCTCTGTTTGGTTAAATCTCTACCTCCTGTTTTTGTATGAAATACAACAAACATGTTCAATTCCTCCTGCATAGGGCAGAATGTTCTGTCATGGAGATATAATCTTTATCTTTGTCTTCTTTTTTTATAATAAATGTTACCAAAAAGGTCAAAGTCTTTGTTTATCAGATTTTTATCATGTGTTGCAGATTGAATCAGGTGTTAGGATGTTTGCAGGTCTCATATTAAACAGATAGTTGGATGACTTAAAATGAAGGTGGTTATCTTATTTTATTATTCAGATTCATTTATTATTGCCATGAAACTGTAGAAGCAAGGGGGAGCAAACATGCTCATACTCCTAAAATGATGTATGAATGTGTGTGTGAATGGGTGGATGACTGATTGTGTTGTGAAGTGCCTTGGGGAGTTGTAGAATCCTAAGAAGGCGCTATACAAATACAGGCCATTTTTACCATTTAAAACAGTAACACCTAAAGTTACGCTGTAGAAAAGGAAGTGTTGAGAATAGCGTAAAGGGTTCTAGAATTCAAATCATCTTGTTATTGCTTGGGGTGTCAAATGGCACATTTGCATCTGGATCGGTCTGGTCTAGCCCTGGTAGGGTCATTTTTTTCACATCTGGGTTATCTATGCGTTTTATGTGCTGGGCCGACCGCTTTTTTGGGATCTGCTCTCTGGCATTCATCTTGATGCTGAGCCGACCCAACACACCCTCTATGGACTGATTAGCGGGCTGAAGTTCACGCCTACCTACTGGTGGGAGCCTCTGACTGTCGGTAGAATCAGCCAGTGGCAGATTCCTGCATTATCAGTCTGGATGCAGTGGGGTAAACATCTTCTCAGACTGCAGCTCGGACCTGCTGCTCCAGCCATGGGAGCGCAAGGACATACTGTTGTGAGAGGAGCCCACAGCAGCACTGCTGCTCATTGAGAGAGGAAGCTGTGTGCTTCATGTCAGAGTCTCCAAAAGCAACACTGCTCATGGACGCTTCTGTATGATACACCACAGACTTCTCTGCGTGTCTTTTGCCCCGCCCACGTGTTTGGAGACATCCACGTTCCTGAAAAGACTGTGTGAATAAAACCTGGTCGTGCGGGGGCGGGCTGACCCAACCAAGACTGGACCAAACCGAGCCAGATGTGAATGCACCAAAATGTACCAAAACGGTCGTCTCCGACCTGCTTTCCTATGCAAATTAGTGATGTTGTAACGGCCGCAGAGAAACGGTTCGTTCTGAGAAAAGCTGGTTTAACGTGTCATAAGCGCAGACATACCCCCTTGAATTAGCAACACAATTTCATTTCTGCAATACATAAATGTTGGTTGCGGTAATGCTTGCAGAACAGCGCTATCCTGAGCTACTCCCAACGTCCTTGTTGGTTGAGAGGAAAACAGCCAAGAAGAATGTTGGGGCACACATGTAACATTCCAGGAGGTTCTGGGAATATCCAGACTTTGACTGAATGCCAGATAGATCCATGGCTTGCCTATTGAGTAATTGGGATACTGTACACCAGGGATTCCCAAAGTGTGGTGCACGCACCCCTGGGGGTGCGCGAGCTGCCGCTAGGGGGTGCTCAAGGTAAAAAGCGTAATGGCGGTGAACGGTGATTACACAAAAAATTAAAAATAAAAAAAAAATTACACATAAAACAATGCCGCCAATTTGCCGCAAAGTCGATGCGGCATCTGGGAGCCTATCATGTCCGTTTTATAAAAGATTGCACGATGGCGGCATAAAGGGGGTATGGGGGTGGTCTCTACGCTTCCGTGTATCTTGGACATAACTTGCTTTTTATTGCGATCGAAACGGCGCTAGTTAAGTTTTTATTTTCACAAGCAGGTGTGTGTCATGTGAGCTGTCAGATGATCTGAGCAGCAGATCTAACGGAGAGAAGCTCCTGGAGCTCTGCATCTCTCCAGTTTATCATTTCAAACTTATGCGTTCTAAAGTATGACTTTAACGGCGTTATACCTGCTGATCACCTGTCTGTCGCTCCTACTGCAGCCCGCAGAGACCCTGAGTTCAGCAGCGTGTCTCCCACGGCCGCTTCCCCTCTCACTGTGCAGACGTGCAGCGGCAAAAATCAAACCCGTGTGCCGAACTAAATTAACTCGTTTAAAAGTGATGGAAACTGCATCCTGCAATGAAAAATACCGCACGGAGGAAGCTCGTTAAAATGCGTCATCACAGTGGATTTAATAAGAGTTTTGAAGAACAAACTCCAGGCGGAGTGAGGTGAGTTTTATGGCTCACTGCAGAAATAAAAACACACGGAGAATCAACATCAAACGCAGCTAATCTCCACTTCCACCCACTAGGAGCCGATGCGGCTAATAAATAAATAAATAATAATAATAATAAATCTCAACACGCAAAGTTGTGAGATTATTTATTTCTTTTCTGCACTATTTAGTCTGTTGAGAGTTTTAATGATTAAAATCTGTTATATGGTTACTGACGGCAGCTACGTTTAAGTTTCACTTATCATTGACATGGACATGATCATCCTGAGAGTTTTAGCTGAACACAGCTGCTGGACTTTTCTGGTTATCTTGAAGACATTTAGCCTCTCATCCTAGAGGCTCCTTCAGTTCCCAGACTTTGTAGGAGGCTGTGAGGTGTGGTCAGAAACAAACACACTGATTGTGCTGCAAGTCTTTTTTTTTTTTTTTTTCTTTCTTTCTTGAAAACATGTTTTTGGGGGATGGGGGTGCGTCAACACGGTCGGGACATAGAAGGGGGTGCGCGGCTAAATAAGTTTGGGAACCGCTGCTGTACACAGAACTTCCAGCTTCAGGCAGCATCATAGAGCCATTGGGTTGAACCGGCCAATCAACTCGCAGTTCATTTAATATTCACGTCCTGGCCGAGTGGGCGGGTAATACCAGTCTTTCTATTGTAGGGCTTTATTGTGCGGTTGTGTTTGGCCATTTGTCAGGGCTCCTGGATCATTGTGAGCCCCAACAAAGTTTCATATGTTATATAAAGGCTCAAGGAACTGTTTCCAGCAGTAAAAGTTGATTGTAGAACCCTTTTAAATGATAATGATAAATAAATGACCCACACCTTTCAGTGTCAGAGGACTCCAAAGCGCTTTACACTACAGTGTACATTCATCCATTCTCAAACACATTCACATGCTGGTGATGATGAGCTACAGTGTAGCCACAGCTGTCCTGGGGCGTACTGACAGAGGTGAGGCTGCCGAGCTCAGGCGCTACCGGTCCCTCCGAACACCACCAGCAGGCAACGTGGGTTAAGTCTTGCCCAAGGACACAGCGACAGACTGAGTGGGACGCGACCTTCCGATTGCAAGGTGGCACCTTAACCCCTCTGCCACCATCGCCCCGAGGACTTAAAGAGACTTCCTCAAGAAAAAAATGTTCCTCTAACTCGAGGCTGCTTATTCTTCTGCCTGAAGGAAGAAGAGTGAATCGTTGGTAGCTGGATGGGTGGGCCCCGTCATTATGTTCTTTGCTCTGGTTCTGCATCTCCTGGTATAAATGTCACCTAGACAATAAAGCTTTACGTTTACTCTGTTAACTTTAGAGTTTGATATTACATTTCACTGTCATTACATTACCCAAGGTCATACAGGTGAAACTTGAAAAATTATAATACTGTGCAAAAGTTGATTTATTTCAGTGATTCAACCTAAAAGGTGAAACTAATACATGAGATAGACTCATCACATGCAAAGCCACATATTTCAAGCCTTTATTTGTTATAATTGTGATGATTGAGGCTTACGGCTGATGAAAACCTCACATTTGGCGCTTACACACTAGCACCAGCTCCGCACGGCTGGGTCTGCATATACTGTGTTCACTTCCGGGTAGCCCGGGGATTTCTAGCGCCGAACCGGACGTCTTTTCAGCCCTCTTCCAAAGGCGTTCTACCTCGGGCCGAAACCGGGCCAACACACCCACTGCCGACTGATTGGCCGTGAGGAGCGCACAGACACACACACACACAGTGCTGCCACACACAGCAAAGCAGGATGAATTATCAGAGGGCAATGAGTCTCCAAAGCACAAGGCTGCTCAGAACGCCTTTGTTTAATGAGGAAAACACAGCGGACTACTCTGCGCTCCTTTGACCCACCCACATGCTCGGAGATGCGCTCCTGACATCACTGTTCCTGAGCCTTTAGATGGTCTCTCAGTCTAAGTTGGATTACTGATATTAAACTGGTGCTCACCAGGTTGATGGTTGGGGCAGTGCTGGAACCTCAGATCATTAATTGTTCATACTGTAGGTTCTATAAAATAAAAGCTCACAAAAACACTAAACCCAGAGAAATAACTTTAAATCAAAACCAACCCAACTACAGGACGCTAACTTTCAAAAGCAACGGAAAACACAGCATGAAGCCAAACTCCCACAGACAGTGACCAACCCAAGCTGTTTTCCTCAAATCGTGCTTGAGGCTTTGATTTTGTGTTGTGTTCCTTCAGAGTGGGCCTTTGTGGTGGCTGTGGTGCTCGGCAGCGTGTTATTCCTGCTGTTAGTTGGGATTTGTTGGTGTCAGTGTTGTCCTCATTCCTGCTGCTGCTACGTTAGCTGCTGGTGCTGCCCGGACACGTGCTGCTGCCCCAGACACTGTGAGTATAAACACACACACACACACACACACACACACACACACACACACACACACACACACAGAGTAGCACCACTCTGTTCTCTGATCACTGATGCTGAACCTCTGAGTGAAATGATGTGTTTTCTTTTTAGTGTATGAAGCTGGTAAGGGAATAAAGACAGGCACCTCCACTCCTCAGATATCAGCCTACCCTCCATACTTCGTTTCTGGGGTCCCTGCCATGGTCCCCATAGCTCCGCCCTCTCTGGTAGACAAGGTGTCTTCTCTTCCACCATCAGATGGCAGCCTGATCGCAGCAGGTGATACATTTTATTCCTACACTAAGAAAAAGAAAAGAAAGCCAGTATTTTGAGTGTTTTCTGACTCTGGATAAAGACTTCATGTTAGACAAAAATAAGATAGAATATTTATTATATTATACCATTTTATTGAATCTTGGTGTGATTTAGAAAACATGCAACAACACAAGAAAGACAGTGTTCCCCCACTTACCTGGAAATGCCAGATGCTGTCTGATGACATCACTCACACTGAGACTGTCTCAAAGAGACCTTTCACCAATATGACTGTTACAGTATCTCCAGTTCCCATGCCTGCTGTAGCGATTCCCTACCGCGTGCCTACACCCCAAGATCACAACTCTCTCAGGGTGCTGCAGTATGTAGAGAAACAGCTGGCTAACTTCAACCCCTCCAGGTCCATCAGCCAACAGTGTAAGCTTCAGAACCCCGCCCTGCAGCGCTGCTACTGATGCTAATGCTATGTGCTATGTGCAGGTCACTTAGAGTTTTATTCTCCTGATCTTCTGCCTGCTGTGCATGTCTCTCTGTACTCAAACCGTCTGGATTTCCTGCATTGTGGACGTAGTAGCAGGAGTGCATGCAAGCTTTCCTAACACAAAATACTTTCACAAATCTCATCCCAGCTCTTTGGGTGATTTTCTTTTTCCTCTGCATGTCCTGTGTTTACTTTGTCTCCCACTGAGAGACGTTTGTCTTTAGCAACCTCTTTGTATTTCTTTTTACCTGTTCAGCCTGTAACCGCTCTGAGCTGAGTTCCCTCCATGAAGGAGAAAATGGCTTCCGCCAAACTTACAGGAGCGTCCAGAAGAAAGCTCTGCCTGCCATCCCAGATCAAGACTCTCAACCTCAACCACGCAGCTACCGGGACAATCACAGTCCAGAGCCACAGCAGCGACACAGCAAGCCGTCGTCTCCTCATCGTTATCGTCACGACCCAGACTCAGACCCGCACGACTCCCCGGATGAGCCTCTGCTCCCGCGACGCTACAGCGACGACCCTCCTCCTTCCTCCCAGTCAAACCGAGTCAGTCGAAATCACCGGCAGCAGACCTCTGATGAGGAGGACAAACACAACAGGTACTGATGTTTGTGAAACTGATTCCTTCCTGCAAAGCAAAACACCGTAAACTCGTGATGTTTCACAGGTGGAACCCTCGCTCAGAGCATCTGCAGAGAAAGACGTATCGACCCTCAGGACGAACCGGCTCCCTGGATGAGCTGGAGGAGTTTGCTGCCACGTACAAGCAGAGAGGAGCCAGAGGAGCAGAAAGGGTGGACTATGAGATGGAGCTTTCGGAGTTCAGTCGATATCCTCCCTACCGCAACGGTCCTCCTCAGCATTATCACAGCAATGAAGATGAGCTAGAGGACCACGGTGACCATCCCAGACAGAAGAAAAACAGACACAACATCAACATTAGCCCTCTGGCCTCTCCTACAAAGAGAGGGGGCACCGTTCCACCTCCTCCCACAGCGGGTCCACCATCAAGCTCTTCCCGAGAGAAGGATTATGATCCCAAGTTCCTGGACAGCCTGCTGGACCGGAGGGCTAAGTTACGTGGAGTTGGCCAGGTGAACAACGGGGCGTGTGGAGAGGGAGAGTCAGATACACCCTCCAAAGGCAGCTCCAAAATGAGCAGCAGGGATTCTAGTCTGCACTGCAGCCGCTCACCGAGTACCAGGCCTGACGCAGACTCTCTGTGTCTGGAGTCAGGGAGAATCAGACCTGACAGCAGGCCCTCCCCGCGGCCGTCCCCGGCAGACGCTCGCTCCTCGCCGCCTGCTCATTCCCTGCATGATCGCAGAGAGGAGCCCAGAGACAAGTCCCGCAAAGTGGTGAGTGAAAGCTCAGCCAGTAGAGCATTCCTGATTTTCTTTATTAAATGAGTAAATAAACCGTAGGAAGGTTTAGCATCAAACATTTTACAGAAAAAATATCATCATTTTTTCATAGAGAAAGAGGTTTACTGTTATTAAATGCATTTACAGATGCCACATGTGCATTACTCAAGGCAGATTAAACGACTCAACCACATATTTACCATGAAAATAATAAGCAAAAAAGAACTTTTTAAAGGTGTTAAGGCTCTAGAGGCAAATGAGTCAGCTTTAAACTTTACTCTTCGGTGGTCTGTGATGTGATTTAGGATAAAGTGGTGTGATTTTCTGATCCGATGAAGACAAGTGGAACTCTGATGCTCAAATATGTTTTTGTTTTTTTTTACTAGAAAACCTGACCCAAGAAACCAAGAAACCTGTGACTGAAACTTACATCAGAAATAGCATTTACTGTATTTTCTATCCACCTTATTTTTGGGTAGTCTCATGGAGAAACGCTGATGCTAGCAACATCTGGTAAAATATCAGAATTAACAAATACCCGTTGGTTTGCATGGTGAGGTATCGTTGCTAGTAGCACTTTATTTCAACATTTGAAGAGGATTTTAAAGAATATTTACCCTTGAAAAATTTACTTTGCACGGCTCGGGAAGATGTTGCGCCGTTCGCGCTTGTACTAGATAAATTTAAATTTGTAGCTACAAGAGCGATATTTAGAACATGCACCTCTGGAGTTAGAGAGCGTGCAGCTGCGAGCGTCGGTACGGTTTTCACCACCTCCCCAGAGATGAGGAACCCAGAAGGATGTGGCTGAAAAATCTTAACTTGAAAACCACCACAAGCTTTATTTGTGCGTTCCTTTCATTTTATTGTCAAAAAACCCAGAGAGGAACACCCGCATCCTACTTAGTCGTTAGATATGACAAACCTCCGGAGAAGAGACGCCGGGTACTAAAGAGATCTGACAGCAGTCTCACAAGAACAGCAGGGATGAATTTTCTGAATAGTTATGATTTAATTTCACAAAGTAGCTAAAATGCTACTGTACGTTAGCTTTGGACAGATTTTAAGATCGTCCCCCCCACCCCTCTGGTAGCCTGGCCTGCCAGACTCTCCCTCTGTCTGTTCTACACAGCAGAAGAGTCTGGATACTCAGGCAGCGAGCACCATGAGGGGCGGGACTAACCAGCTCAAAAATAACCAATCAGAAAAAAGGCAGAAATGATGACTTAAGTTTTTAGCTGTAGTCAAAGATGGCATCAAAGGAACACTGCTAACAATCTCCCTCTCACTTTCTGGCATTTTTTACTTGTTGCTCCATTAGCGCAAGTAAAGGTGACACCACGATAAGGATTTAGCTGGGTAAGCACCTTCCTCAGTAGAAATGAATGCACTGGGGGCGAATGGAGACCCATCTAAGATGGCAGCCGGCCACTACGGCAGCACCAGTCCACTAGGCGCCTACATATGTATGTCTGTGTGTAGCATAGCGCAAACATCTTTCTTTAGAAGAAAGGCTTTTAGCGCTAATTCTTGTTGTGGTTTTAAAGACACGTCCAAGTCATTTAGAACAGAGGAACGAGCCGCAGCGAGCTCCGCTTCAGACGCCATCTTCGATGTTTATGAGAAACTGAGCATCGAGGGTTATTTGAATAGGAGCGTTACCAGACCCATTGCTTCGCATAAAATAGCACTGGTATGGCTGGCCAGGCTACCCCTCTGGTGCAGAAGGAGTGTAACAGTGTTCACACGTTTTCCGTCTCTAAAAGCCCATAAAAAGAGGATTAGCGCGAATGGATCACATCGTCTCAATGTAAACGAATGCGGACCAGATGTTGCTCACATTTTTTATGCAAAGCATGATGGGCCGTAAGAATAAGGTGGATAGTTGTAGAAGGCAAAGCCCTTTGGTGTCAAAGGTAGTTTACTCCAGCAGCTGCATCAGCTGTGAGAACCACTAGCTTTCATAAAAAAGGACACGTGTGAGCACGAGTCAAGCCGCTTCCAGGCTCCAAACGGGTGATGCAGAAAACTTTTGTTACCAAAGATAAAGAACATCATAGTAAGTTTAAAGAATCTGCGTGATCACACAGGAAACTGTTGGGGTAAAGTGTGAAAATCAACATTTTGTAGGCCTACAGTAAGTGTTGTTGTTGTACTTTTGACAGGTCAGGTTCAGAAGATACCAGAATGAGAACTAGGTAGAATACTCTGTTCTGTATCCATTTATTCTCCATAACACAGATAACTGGTTGTCTACTCACTCAGAAACCTGGAGCTAAATTGTGTTCGACTTTAAAAAACATCTAAAGGGCCGTAAAACACTAAACAACAATAATAATATGGGAAAAAAAACGTTGAAAACAATTTGTTCCAGATTTTTTTGCTTCATCACATTAACCACTTTAGTCTCACTCTGTTGAAGAGCTGATTTAACGTTTTGATGGTTGGGCTCGCTGCTCTGCTCACACGCACTTGTCGTTCTCACCAGAACACTCTCCTCAGTCGGGATTCCCTCATCGTCTGATCAGAGAGCGCAGCGCTGAACGAGAACATTCAAACGGGCTGGATTATAAACTTTATGTGAAGGACGACTGCCGGACGATGACGCCGGGGCCTTCTGACTGTGACATCACTGAGCGGTGATGTCACGAGTCTCTGCTGAATGTGAACAGTACGTATGACCCGGACCGTCCCTCTCAGCAGGACGCCGTTTGTCTCCGCTTCGTCCCATCAGACCAACGCTGGAGTAGCTTCCAGCACAAAGAGACAATTCTTTTCCGTGTGATGAGATCTGTGACATAAAAATCTCTGGTAGAAGAAATGGTAAATGACGACAACGTCCTTATGAAGAAACTCGCTGTGTCTGCAGCTGAAAACACTCATTCATTAGCATTCAGCCACAAAGTTGTCACAAACATCAAGATAATTAAGCTTTTTATTAATAAACACTGATATTAACAATGTTGTTTACAGTTAAACTGCTTTTTCTTTACTTTTTGCTTCAAAAGTGAGATTTTGTTATATTTAATGGTTTTGAACATGAATTTCTTTGCTTCGTTGTGTTTTTACGTTTAGTACGTCCCCTCTAGTTCCTCCACCTGGTTCAGGATGTCCTTATTAGGCCTTTTTATTATCTTCCACTTGTTCTTTTTGTACAAAAACCCAAGAGATTCATCCAGAGGTGAACATAATTGTGTACAGTGTGCTGTTTTTTTCCCCAGTTGCACAGAAATAATACTTTATGTGTCAGACTGTTTTATCTTTAGACGTTTTCATGGATTCAGCAAAAGGAATAGAAACAAAGTGTCTTTGAGACGAGTTGAGACGGTTTCTCTGAGCGGCAACTTTTGGAAATTAGCTGGAAGCGCAAACATTCAGGATCGTAGACACGCACACTTCCAGGTGGAATGACTGAACTGGTACTTTTTCATAGAATGAACCTGAGAATAACAGGACACATTTGCACAGCAGTCATGGAAAAGTTGTGCAAATGTTCTTATTGGGAATTCTCCCTTGTGAATACCGTTTGTAATTCATTATCAACAGTTGCAGCTTAACAAAACACCTGAAGATAACATTTGGAATTGGTTCTTTGCTATGCAGCCAGGTTTGTGTAAACACCACTGATACTCACACTGAGTTTAATTTCATTCATGCTTGAATCATTTGTCAGTTTTGGTTTTGAGTAGCTAAAGAAACAAAAACCTAAGAACTGGTGTCAGAAAAACTCTGCAAACCTTTCAGAAAGTCTAAAGAGCTTCTGTTCATGACTGACTTAAAACAGTTCACAGAAGCTGGTGTCCATTATTCAGCTCACACACACACACGCAGAGAGAGAGAATGTTAAATTACCAAAATGCATGTTTTTAGTCTGTTCAGATCAACTGGAGTGATCACACACGTGCACATGGAGAACGTGCACGCTCCACACAGAAAAGCTTAAGCTGAGATTTCAACACAGAAGTTTAACAACCCACAGCTGGAGATGTAATTAATGACGTGTTTCAGGTGGAAGTGGGAGGAGTTTGTAATTTGTAAAAAAAAATATATATATATATAATAAAATATAAATAGTGCTGAAAAGGCCAAACATACTGTTCCTATGGAACACATTCTATAGGTGATTTGGATTTGAATGGAAATGGAATGATTACTTATACTTTCTAATCTGTAAAGATGTAAAAGTATCATCAGTAGCATTTTTGTCTCTACGTGTCAGATGATGCTAAATGTGCATAAAGTCCGCGTTCAACAAGATCTGATTTTGAACTTAACTTTGAAGCATTTTTACATGTAAAGTTTATAAGTTTTGTGTGATATAATTGGTAATAATATTGTTAATATTGTGTTTTTAAGGCACTTGACTGTGTCAGATTAGATTATGTGTCTGATTGGATTCAAGTAGGACTGGGCGATAAATCAAAAATTTATCATTATTGAAATTTCTGACTCTAACCGATATCGTTTTTCCCATGTCAATAAATTCGGTAATAAAAAAATTAAAAGATGTTTGCAGGTTGGTGACGTTCATGTCCCTTTAAGAAGCTGTACCACTTTGAGTCACAACGTAATACACGTGACAGCTCCATCTAGTGGACAACTTTTCTTATTGTGCATACATGTAGCTATCGTCCATTTATCGTTATCGAGGTGAACTCCTCAATATACCGTAATATTGATTTTAGGCCATATCGCCCAGCCCTAGATTCCAATAATCCAGCATGTATTCATCACTTAGTGCTGAGTTCACATTTAATCCAACACAAACACAAGAACACACACTAACCAGCCTGATGGTTTCTGCATGTGTCATGTTTAACGTGGTTCCTGCCATCCCGATGAACAGACTCATCTTTACATAACGATATAAAGCTAACGTCATTGTTTAGTTTTCTTCACTGTGGTTTTTCTGTTTGGTACTGGTGTGTGTGTGTGTGTGTGTGTGTGTGTGTGTGTGTGTGTGTGTGTGTGTGTGTGTGTGTGTGTGTGTGTGCGTGCGTGTGTGTGTGTGTGAGCGAGAGATGACTCCTTACTTTTCTGAAAAGAAGTCAATGTGTGATGGAGTGTGACTCACATCCTTTGTTCTTTGTTGTCATCAGTTACTGGTTTGACTCCACAGCTGTGTCTAAACTCATCCTGCCCCGAGTTTTATTTTCATTTTTCAAGATGTTGTTTTACGTGTTTGAAACATGACAAATATTAAAGTCTCTCTGAGTAAATAAAGAGAAATATAAATTTTCTGCTTTCATTCAACAAGTAATGAGTGTTTAATCTGATGCGTCCACATAATCCACAGCTTTGATCTGAGGATTATTTAGAATAAGTGTTTTTATCATTTAATGTTCAGATAATCTAGGATGTATCACAATAACAGTTTACACTATTTATGCATTAAAACATGAAAATAATCAACATTTTTCACTTGTTATTACCTGTTACGTTCCAGGCCGTCTAGGAAGCCTGGGGTGACATGGGGGCTCGTCCGGGATCTTTGATCCCAAGCCATTGGACGCACATTTATTCTATGAATAAAGCTGAACTGATGAGGGCTGATGAGAGGGGAGGATTACATCACGGTTTGTTTACTAGAAGAATGAAGTCGAGCAGCTTTGTCATCGTTGCAAAAGCTCATCAGAGGGACATCAAGTCTATGTGGAGCAACATGTTTTTTTTATGTGTTTTTAAGGCTTTGAATGGATTATTCTGTATAAATGAACTAAACAAAATTTGGAACGTCATTCATACTGAACCTAAAAGATGTACTCATTACATCATAAAAACCTGCATTACAGCTAAAACGGTTTGTCTTCAAATGTTCAAAAGATCAAAGATAAATATTTAAAAGGCAGATTATCTGTAAAAAGAGACAACTTTAACACTTTGCTGTTCATTTTTTCTTTAAATAATTGTACTCTGACATTTATG
The DNA here is from genome assembly GCA_006937985.1 of Aphyosemion australe. NCBI lineage: Eukaryota > Metazoa > Chordata > Actinopteri > Cyprinodontiformes > Nothobranchiidae > Aphyosemion > Aphyosemion australe. Next base: position 178,528 of record SSNS01000736.1, on the reverse strand, counting down.
CACAGAGTAAAAAAAGAAAAGTTCCTCTTGCATGAAGATATTAAGTGACATGAAATGTGTGTAGCTATTTTCTCCTGCAGTTTAAATTATATTAAACTTAAATTATTGTTGGGCTATTAAAAGTACACACGTACGATCAGAAAATATGCACCTAAATGCTTCTTGAATTTTAAGTCTAAACCAAATGCCGGACAACACTGCAGACATTTGGGAGCCAGCACTTTTGTTTTTGTTTGAAATCCTCAGCAGATGCTGCAGGTTTGAGCCGAGCGCAGGCAGGAAGCACAGAGTGGATCTTGGCAGACATCTCCTAGAAAACTCTCCAGGTGGAGAGAGTGGGTGTGTGCAGAAACTGTTCACCCTCTGAGAGGTTTGGGGGAACACTTCAGATAAACAGGCTAGAAGTGTTTTTCACTTGCAGATGAAGGAGACTGTTGGTGTCCAAAGGGAAGGCTGGTTCAGCAGCAGTAAAAGGATAATGGAGTTTAATAAGTGAAATAGTATATTTAGGCTGACATCTAGTGGATTAGATCAGAGGTGCACCTCTGATGTTTACATTAGTGGTACTTCCACCAAATAAAAGCATTTCTGCATAGATAAATATTAATAAACTATAATTACAGTAATTACTTCTTACTTTTAACACAATAAGGTTTTAACCACAACAGATTTTTAATGATTTTTGCAAACATCTCAAGAAAAGGTCCGTGTTAGGGTCGGTTTAGGGCAAGGGTTGGTGTTTGTGCTTCTATCTCCAGACTCATTTATTGTTTTATTGCCTCCAAAATACTCCTAAAACATTGTTAATGACCCCTATTGAATAAAACCAAAGGAAACCTTTATTATTTAACTGAATGCTTGTTGTTTCCCACCCCTGACAGGTTGTTGTGTTACCCCCCCTTAAAAGACATTCCAGCAATAAGTCTCATCCGGACCCACGCAGCTCGATTGTGTAGAACTCATTTTTGTCAAAAGGGAACCCAAAGATTTATTTCTGTTACATCAACCTCCGTTTGTGGAGACTGTTGAACGTCTGACTGGTTTTAGAAGCAGCTCCGGTTCTGTGTCTGGTCAAACTGGTTGTGTCACTCTAATGTTTCCATTCATAACCCAGTCATCTAGCTTCAGTCAACCTATAGTGCTCTGGGCCGTTTGTGCATATTACCTTCGTCTCACACACACCATGCACAACAATCACCACAATGCAGCAAATACCATAGAAAGGCAAACAAGATGGTGACTTATATTTTATGAACTACGCATGAATTTGGAAGAATTGTCAAATTGTGATTTTCTGCAGAACAAACACTTGCATGATACGTTATTTGAGAACCAATTTGTCCCTAAATGTGTGTGTGTGTGTGTGTGTGTGTGTGTGTGTGTGTGTGTGTGTGTGTGTGTGTGTGTGTGTGTGTGTGTGTCTGAGATGGACTGGTATCCTGTTCACTGTGCACCCCGCCCCTCACCTGCTAAATTGTTGCTAAGTAAAAACAACTCCTTTCCTGCAATGCAATGTTTTTTTAAACTATATATATATATATATATATATATATATATATATGTATGTATGTATGTATACATATATGTATACATATATATATACGTATGTATACATATATGTATATATACATATATATGCATACATATATGTATACATATATACGTCTAAACAGAATTAATGATTGATTGTGACTGGATGGTGATGTTACGGTGTGACACACATCCCTGTTTTCAGTTTCATTGTTTTATTCAGGGTTTTGATCCTCCTCTTTTCCCAGAAACACACGAGTGAAGAAAACGTGACAAATACTTTCACTCTGAGGCTAAATCTCCTGTCTGGGAGTCCAGGACCTTTGTGCTGAGGGTTTGTTGACTTCCATTGAGGTTTTTCAGGCAGGCCTGTCTGTGTAAGAAAATATTTTTCATGGGTGTGGATCGTGTAGCTTTATCAACACTGCATGCACAGAAAAGCCTTGGCTCATGAAGTGAAACAAAACTCCCAGAAAGAATGTTTGGAAACAGCACACTGCAGTGTAATGTGTGTTTGTACAGACGTATGAGGTTAGACAGAAGGATTGTAATCTGCTAGTATTTCCAGAAACACAAGCAAAAACAAGGAGGTCACGCTGCCAACAGCTAGAATAATAGTATTAATAAATTACCTGGACTTTTAATTTACCTGAATGCATCATTAAGGATGTTTGGAGGATCCATTTGGATATTTCAGGTCTGTTAAGAGCTCAGGGAAATTCAGAGATCACAAAAATTTGCAAAGAAATCAATAACCTTTAAATAATGTGCTAAACAGCTTTTGTGCAATTCCATTTTACTGTCTTTTTGATATTTCTGATAAAGTAATAGTGTGTTTTTTCACTTTTATGGGTTTAGAATGAAATCAGAAAACATATTGTGTGTATAGTACATGTATCATTTTGATTTTTTGACCAAAAAATAAAAACAATATTACCACTTAGGCAACTGAGTATAAATAAAAGCCGTTATTACAAACCAAATATTTAATCAGACAGCACCACCAGGGGGCACTGGTTAGGCCTACATGTCATTTTCAGATAAGGTAGTTTTCAGATAAATATTTATAAATAAATAAAAATACTTGATGAAAATTAGTAAAAAGACAAACTTATATTTCTGGGAAAGATCAGTTTGCTTGCTGTTTGTAAATATGGTTTATTTACAATAATGATATACCTGCATCATCATAAAGACAGCTCCAAGAGGACATGCAGCATATATCTTAGTGTTTCTTGTGTTTTAAAGCTTTTTTAACTAATAGTTTCATGATAATTAAGACTAATACTGACAAACAATCAATATGAGATTCCAAATAAGGAAACACCTGTCGGGCTTCCTGAGAGGACGGGGAATTCAGCGCACCTGACTACGTCACAGCTCTGAAAGACCTACGTTCTCACGCCCGCCCCGCACGCTCAGGCCTTTCAGTTTGCGCATGCGCATGAGTTGCTGGTCTATAATAAACCTTTCCTTTATTTGTAATTCTCAGTTTTTTAAGTTAATTTTATTTATTATGTTAGACTTTTCTGTTTCATTTCATTTACTTATTTAATTTGTTTTTGTGCGATTTTTTAAGCTCGAATAATTTGATTTTTCATTGTTGGTTTTCTTTTTCCTTTTTTTTAAAGACACTTGTAACATAACATCTTCTGATAAAAGCATAAAATCCCAAATGAAAACTATCATTTAATCAAACGTAGCCTATTCAAATAGGCCTGGACCATTTTAAGAACAAAACTAATGTCATTTTAATTTTTTTAAATCAAGTTGCAGATTTATAAATTTTCAAAGCACTATTTCTTAGCTTCGCCTTGTCTTCATGCTGACATATGTCGCCCTCATGTGGTTGTTTACTGATATTACAAGAAATAATAATGATCGGGTTACATTTTTCATGATAAATTGCACTTTTTTCTTGTTCACAAACACAAATATCGACACTTACATTAATTATTGTTGTTAATTAAAACATCAAACAGAAAAAGATGAAGAAAGAAAACAAATAAATAGATAAAAGTTTGAAATGTCACCATCTTACATGAGGCATGTTTATATTTGGCTAAATTATAACATCCTACTACTTTAAATATGGTTTTAAAATATTACAATAATGAGAAATTGTAGAAGACACTGGCACAATGATTTGTAGCGTTTCATATTATTATTTTTTTCATGATTTCTTAAAAGTTTATGTTACCAAAAATAAATCTGGGTGCCACAATCAGTCATAGATAGGCTGGTTGTTAATAAAAAAAATGCAAGTTGAATAAAAAAATAAATCAATGTGACTAAAAATTATATTGTCACTAATTACATGGAGAGAAGAACAAAATTTAGGCCTACGTGCTGATTTACGTCAGCTAGAAAGGTAAGACTATCTTGTCTCTGTGTTAAAAAAGAACCAAGATTTACGTGTGTTTACATTTCGTTTGCGCATGCGTGAACCGCGGACTTGTCCTGCTGCTGTTGGGGCCTTAAAGTGCGGTTAGTTGTGTTGGTTTCGAGGTGTGGCCACAGGTGAGCGAAGTATCAGCAGCCAACATCAGAGCTTTCAGTCCAGCTCTCAGGGTGAAACAATGTTGAGCTGATTTTAGGTCAACACGCAGGTCGGGTTTTCTGGGTTTATTCTTATATTTGTCTCCTTTTATTATAGTCTTGAGATTCGAGCCTTTATTTATTCACGCTCTTTCCTCGGAACCGGAGGATTTTCCCCGAACACCATGCGGACTCTACCTGCCGCGCTCCTCCTGTTCTCCTTTCTCCAAGGTAACAATTCTCTTTTCTTTGCTATTTGATTTCATGTTGTTTTTTTAAAGTGGATTTATTCATCAAAACGTTTCGTTCATTCATTTGGCCTCACTAAAGAAAGTATCGATCACGTGAAAGATTAGAATAAAGTAGAAACCGAAAAGTATTTCATTCTTTCACCTGTTAAATTAACCAAATAGTGAAGTATTTAGTTACAGCTATTGATGGCGAGGCAGGAAATCTATTTTTGTTGTTTTAGACTATTGTTTATTTATGACCTGCTTATCTAATTGGTGGTAGGGATCCTCAGATTAAACTCAACTGTGATCACCAATTAGAAAATGTCCATCTTTTTTATGAATACTGACTTACTGCTGTTTAAAATCAACTTTAAATCAAGAATAGCCTCATTCCACCTGTTGATTGTTAGTTTCACAGTAGTCACTTCCTGTCTGTGCCACTGGTTTTTCTGGTTTTGCCACTTTGAAATGAACTCCTTGCTTGAGAGAATCCCTCACACACTCTCATTGTTTCACCACATATCTTATTTTCCCCTGAACTAATAACAAATCTAGATGATTTCCTTTAGGTTTATTCAGCTGTGAACTGTGAGTAACGTGTGTTCTCTGTTTTCTCCACAGTGTCTGAGTGTGTAACAGTGATTGTGTCTCAGAAACAGCAAAGCACGGCTCTGTTCGCCAATGTGGTCCTCTACTGCGACTACTCCACCTCTGCAAACATCCAAAATGTTCTCCTCACCTGGGTGTACAAGTCCTTCTGCATGGATCCTGTGCTGGACTACTACTCCACAGGTAGTCGACACCCTCCAGGTTACAGAGGATGAAGCCCAATGCAGGCAGATGAGGTCTTGTTGATTTGTGTTTAGTAAAACCATCTAGGAGGCTACAACCTAAATGTTGGGATCAGTTCTATTGCAGGTTTTTTGTAGGAGATAAACATCAAAGCCACAGTGAAACAGAAGAAAACTCTTCCTCCTGCTGGTTGAAGAGATGATAAATCTCTAAGAACTGTTGTTTCTGTTTACTGTACATCATTGTGTAAAAATAGTCTGATGTCTCTGATTGAGTCGTCCTGGTCGTGGTAATCCTAGCTCCAGAGTAGAAGACAAGGGAGACGCCTTTTATTTGAGCATTTAGCACCATGTTTTGATCCATTTAAAACTCTGTTTGGAAAAACGGCAAAGTAGTGTTTTGTGTAAAAGTGGAGTTTTGGTTTTCATGATGATGAGCAGAAGAGATGTGTATTGGCAAGAATCTAGCAATATATATATACAGTGTGTATGTGTGTGTGTGTGTGAATGTATGTATATATATATATACACATACATACTATATAAAAGAGACGATACCATATATTATGATACTAAAAGCCAGACAATATTAGCTATTAAGACTGAATTTACTGGAAAACTCAGGCCAGATGCTTCCAAGACACCTAGCTTTATCGTGAGATCTGTACCGTCAAAATGACTGCGGTAAAAACTGCTGCCACCTAGCAGTCAGAGTTTGAATTGCACCACACGAAAGATAAACGTTTGCATGTAAATTCTAAATAAAAAAATCAATACTCTGCTTTCAAATATCAGTTCAGTATCATAACACTAAATAATGCAATATTTCACCGTATTAAAGTTTTCATACATCCTTAACGAGCATATTAACAATGTTGGCCAAATTGATGTTGACCTGGCAACGTAATGGTAGAAAAATTGAGTCGTAAAAGGTAAAATGAATTTGGGATTTATTTATAAAACCTTTTTGTTTTTTTCCCAAGTTCTGGGTCATTTAAAGGTCCAATAAGTAAGAATCTTAAAGTGAAATACTCACAAAACAGTCTCATATTGGAAGGAAGGGTACATTGAAACAGGTTTTTCCTCCTCAGTCGACTGGAAGGTTGCTAATTTCTCTCTTTTTCAAAAGGCCGATGAGGGACGTAGGCCCAATCCTAATACTTGCACTGCACCCTAAGTCCTTCTGTAAAGTGCACTTAGAGTGCGTAATACACAAGTGTGCTCAATTGGGACAGGGAGCATTGCGTCATCGACCGTGATGCATGCTGGGATGCCGGTCGCTGTTTGTGCTGCTAAAAAACAACTTTATTAACAATTTTCAAACAAACAAAAGTTTCATTCATTGCTGTCCACATTAAATCTTAGTCTAAAACATTCAGAGCATGAATAAATATTAATCATTTTAAAATTAACTTCTTTCATTTGAAAATACATGTTTTCAGAAAAGACACTTGAGCCATTGCTCCACCTTCTCAAACTTCCTACGCAGCAATGGATCATGGGTAATACTCTTGCCCGAAGTCCGCATCGATGCGGACTTGAACGAAGTGCGGATAAAGGGTGCAATAGGGGTGTGGTCACCTTCCGCACTTGAGAATCGGGACACCCTACGCACTCGCACCCCTGGCCGGGAACGTGCAATTGAAGGGTGCAAGTGCAAATATTGGGATTGGGCCATAGTCTTTGATCGTAATCTGTCCCGCCCAGAGCAAATCATATTTTAGCACACAGCGTTGCCAAATTTGTTTCGGCAAACTATGTTGCACCTGCATTTTTAATTTGACACCGGCCGGCAAAAAGCAGGATTGTGGACAGAATATTAGCCAATACCAGGAGTGGCCCAGAAGTCATTTCTTGTAAAACTTTCTTGTAAACCTAAGAAGCCACAACATCCTTTTTGTTTTACTCTAATATTGGGTAAAGAAGGCTAGAGGCTAACAATGCTAACAGTGAATTAGAAACAAATAGCTAGCTCTAAAAATATCTCAACAACTAAATGTTACAATGAAATGCGTTTATCTACTTATGAACTTACTGTGGATGACTCACCTTTTCTCATCATCTAGAATCTTTTGGCTTTGATCTGCTTAGAGTGGACTTGTGTGTTTTGATACATAGACTGCAGTACACACATTTGACCACAGGATGTGATTCTTACGTAAACCTGTTTTAGCAAGTCTGCAAACAAGCTAGGTTTTGAACGCAAACACGGTCACAGAACACTCACCCTTCCCCTTGGGTATATTCCCTGAGACCCTTCTGCTGGAAACTCGCGATGCCGGATAAAATGAGAGAATAGTAAGCACCAGTCGCCATTTTCTAGGTCCAAACGTCTTTTTTTGTTCGTGACTTCAAATGGTGTTTTTCTTTTTGGGAATCTGGTAGTTTGTCCTAAAGTTTCTCCTCTGATATTATTGAGCGGAGAACCTCTCACACCAGTGGTGTTCTGTTGCTAAATACACAAGTGTGTTTTGAATGGAGGAGCCAGGGAAGTGCAGAAGTTCAGCAAGACCGACAACCGGATGGTCCAATGGTTGGTTTCGGTCCAAAACGTGTTATTGGTGGATGTTTTTAGACAAATACGAGAAAATCACTTTGTTAATTTTTTTTTTTATTGCTACAATATATTTATAGCTATACAATGTTAGAACGTTGTTGAGAGGCATGAAAGTATGTTTTAAGCTAATTTGTTTTCCAAATTTGCCATTGTAGCTTTAATGTAATGTAGTTACATTTATTTCCGGTTTTCCAGCTTACCAGGCTGCACTGAAACTGGGGCAAGACCCGTCAAATGACTGTCCAGATAGTCAGCGGACAATTCGAACTGTGATCCAGAAGCAAGGAACCAACGAGCCAATCCTGGGAACTGAATACCGCAACCGCAGGATTACCATCCTAAACAGTGAGTTCATACGCTTTTAGACAAAATGTAGGTTAATGTACGCTTCAGAGCTGCCTCATATGGCATTTATCATTTGAGCAATTGTAAAAAGTTGTACTAATCCAAATGTTTGTGTGTTTCTACAGAGGCGGACTTGTCGATCACTGAGGTGATGTGGTGGGACAATGGAGTTTATTTCTGCACTGTTAACGCTGCTGGAGACACAAGTGGAAACCCAGAGCAACCAGTCAAACTCATTGTTTACCGTAAGAAACTGAAGATTGGTTGTTTTTTATATTACTAGGCCTAAATTTGAGTTCTTATTATTGACAAAATCAGGAAAGTTGTTTCTAAAATCAAAACACAAACGTTTGCCGTTAACCCCGACCACTTCTTTCTTTTTGTGTTTTTCAGATTGGTTAACGGTGTTGTTCATCATCATTGGTGGACTCCTCCTGATCATGCTCTTCTGTATTTGCTGCTGCCAATGCTGTCCACAGAAGTGCTGCTGCTATGTCCGCTGTCCCTGCTGTCCACAGAAATGCTGCTGCCCGGAGAAAGGTAGAGTCTTGGCACACCGGCATCTGTCAAACAGATCCGCATTTACACCTTAAAGAAGAGCTAGAATGTAAACCAACATTTTCCTTGTTGTTGAATAAAGACAGCTTGGGTGGTCAAAAGTAGCATGCCAAAAAGTCAAAGCCGTGTGTGACCTACTTTTTATGTAAATTAGAAAGTTGAAAAAGACGAGAGAAAAACTTCTGTTCTGAGAAAACCTTCCTTAACACGTCATAAGGGGGAGCCCTTCCTCCTCAAACCTGCATGTCTCCAGTGTCTGAGGCCTTCTGGGGAAACCAACCAATCAGCAAGCAGCTCATTATCATATTCATGTCCTGGCTGAGTGGGAGGGGTCAACAGCTCTTTTCACAGCAAGGCTGGTTTAGGGGGTTTAGAATGGCCTGTATCAGGGCTCCTGGGACAGATGAAAGCCTAAAGAACATTTCTGATGCTTTTTAAAGACTCAAAGCTGTTTTAGATCGTTGATTACTGGATTCTAGGTCATCTTTAAGGAGAGCTCTATGGAAAAAGTAGTGCTCAAAATTAAAGAAGGAATTTGTTGTTTTTCAGCTGTCATGAGGCATCGTATGATGAAGCAGGCTGAGAAGGCCATGTCTCCATGGTTAGGTGGACAACCCATATACGCACCTATGAGCCAAGCTCCATCCCAGATGAACCCTCTGCTTTACTCAGGTCTGTTTATCACCGCGGTGAAGCACCAATAGCTCATCTGACTGATCCAGATATATCAACTAACTTTATTTTTTTTTCTATGTTCAGGATCCATGTCAGGGAAAAGCATCCCTCTAAACCCCATGCCCCTTCCTCCACCTCATTCTGTAGCATACAGCATGCCTCCTCCCAATGGCATCCACACTCCTGCCGGTAACAACCAGATGCTTGATTACCTGGAGAACCAGGTGCGGGGAATGGACATGTCAAGCCCGCTGCTACAGGTACGATGTCAGACCCTGGTGCTAAATTTAAGACCATAATGCTTCGTAATCTTGTGTTGATACTGTAGATATGTCTATGGATGTAATATTGACATCCTCAACAGTCAGCACCTGCCATCATTATTGAAGTACTGTAAAGTAAACACAGCTAAGACCTGCCTCCTGTATGCAGGTGCTATTATTTCTAGTTAAGAGAATACGTCTCAAAGAGTTAAGTGGAGTCTCCTGTTTGAGTGGAGTTGGATGCATTAGACCATATTGGTACAAAAGGATCAAATTTAGGTTTAATACCCAGCATAAGCCGGTTAGTTTTAAGAGAATGGTGATTTGTGAGCATCATTGTATTCATTCATAGTTTTAATTTACATTTTTGTCTTAAAGGGACACTTTGCAACTTTTTAATATTTTTAAACCATTTTCTTGAGCCAGTATGTGCTAAAATGACCCTTTAAAGGGTTAATGAAAGGCCACCCAGCCCCTGTCGCCCCCTGTGGCCAGAATATTCCACTTGCAACTTCACAGTTGCCGGTCCGGTCTGTTGGGACTTAGAAAAATTTGAGCTTGACATGCCTGGATCTGCAGTCTGCTTCCTGCATGTTTCCTGCAAGTTTTAGATCATGAACACAGCTGATTTGTTTGATTTAGTGATGAACCGCTCCTGTAGACACTAATGAAGGCTGAGGAGACATTTCAGCAGTTAGATTAAGGTGTTAAAAAGACGAACGCACAGCGAGGAGATAAGTTTTACTTTCGGTTTCGCCAATGAACGCTAGGGGGTGCTAAAAACAAGCCAAAACTGACTAGTGTCCCTTTAAAAAATGTGTAATTTAACCAGCAGTTGTTTTTAGTTGTATTTAACTTTTTATATCTCTGTCCTTTGGTGTCCCATCAGTCCCAGCCACCTCACACCATGCAACAAATGCCCCCTCCACCTCAGCACATGCCTATCAACATCCCGTTTTCCCCTGGCCCTCCCAGCATGATCTCCGCTCTCGATGGTCCGACAGAGCGTCGTGTCATCACACTTCCACCAATAAGGGAACAAGGAAGAGTTGTGCCCCCAGCACCCAAGTCTCGCCCTCCAAGCTCCAGTGAGAGCAGCCGCAGCGGCTTCAGTCGCCGGGACGATCGGGGATCAGCTGGGAGACGTTACCCCTCTCCAACCAGATCTAGAGGTATTCCTCGGAGCTACAGCGAGGAGTCGCTGGGTGGGAGGAGTCGCGGCAGGTCACAAGCGGACACGAACCAGAAGCGCTCCCATTCCAGGGACGACTTGTTTGACAGCAGGTCCAGAGGAAACTACTCGCCCCCAGCATCGAGACACCCAGGATCCTGGAGCTCTCAGGAGGAGGACTACAGCAGGAGGAGAGGAGGAGCAGCAGGAGGAGGAGGCTGGTCTGACAGACCTTCGTATACGGAGTACGAACCGGAACAGAAACCAAAACGCTTCTCTGTAAGGCACTCACTGTTTTAGGAGATTTCTACAGAAAATGTAAGACTTGCACTGATGAATAAAAGCTAATCTAAAGTTGGTGTTTCTTTCAGGACAAGAGTTCCCGCAGCGGCACCAGCGTTGTCATCTAAACCCATCTGCTCATGCAGATATGCACGTCCCACTAGCCTCGTCTGGTTACTGATAGACTTTAAAGTCACAGTTTGTATCTTTAAAGGAATAGTGCATCCACTCTTTGTTACCTCTATGATAAACCAAAGGCTCTCAAAAGGATTCGTGTTACGTTAAAACACTCAGAAGGTAACCTGTTAATTTGCCTGTGAATTCTCTGTTTGCATGTTATGATTTAGGATGAAGATTGTTCTGACTGGTTTTATCTACTGGATTGTATATTTAAAATATTCTGAGCAGATCTGGACTCTATGTAAATGTAAATATTGATTATTTTGTGTGAAGTTGGGCAGAAACACGGTCAATTCTAAAGTGTAATGAAAACAAATAGGCACAACGTCCAAATTATCAGTAATCAGTAAAAACTAATGACTGTAAAAAATATGAATGTAAAAAACAACTCAAAATTTTTGAAGGCTTTTGAAAAATATGCTATTTGTGCTCTTCTGGACATCATGAAGTAACTGCAGTGAATTTGTTTTCTAATGTGAATTGTGTGCACTAGAAGAATCTGTTTAGCAGGTTTTTGAAGTTGTTTTTCTACATGCAATAAATTACATATTTTGCACTTAGTGCTTATCAGCAATTTAAAACTTTTGTGTACATAAATGATCTTGCTTGGTAGTGATGTAGGAAATGATGTGAATATTACAGACCTTGAAAGTTGTTTAGCAATATGAAAATGACACTATGGTGTATTTTCCACTTTTGATTTTTCTTTTGTTTTTATTGCTGTACAGCCAATTGGGATTTATTATAATAAACTTTGTAACTTTTAGGAAAATGTTTGTTTTTGTTCATTTTCTTGATATAATAAAAGTCCAAATGTGTTAATAATTTGCTTCAAAAGAAGCTTCCTGTCCTAAAATCATGATGAAAACTGGTCCATGCTTTTGTGACTTCCAGGTTGACCTATTTTAAAGCCCTTTTAGCATTTTGTCCCCAAACCTTTACAGTTGGTTCAAAACACTGCAGCCTGATTACAACTGAGTATGATTCACTGAGGAAATATCTCTCATATAGGTCTCTTTGTATTGGCTTCCTGTGAAATTTTAGATTATTTACCTAATAGCATTCAAAGATTTTTATAAAGTAAATGTTATAAAGTCTGTTTTCCTGTCAATAACCTACATGCTCATTCTGCATTTTCCCTAGAATGTAAAAGCTCAGACATAGGGCCATTAAAGAAAGCTTCACAGTAAACCAAAAATTATACAGAATAATGGAGCACAAAGCCACAGGAGGCATAATTCAGCAGGAAAGTTTTAGGTTGTCATGAACCCTTCTGCTCTGCTGGATTTCAGTCTTTACTGACCTGGAGTATAGTTTCAAATGATTAAACAATGTAAAAAAAGAAAAACTATTTTCCCACATACTACAATGTAAACTATATTTAACAGAATAACAATAAATAAACCATATGAGAAACAGATTAATGTAAACGATCCATGCAGAAAGTATGAATTGAATTAAACTGAGGGATATTGATCATTTGGAGTGTGCTGATACAGGAAAAGACAAACATTTTATTACACACGCGCGTGTGCTCGCTTGTAATTGTATATTTACATTAAATTAACGAAATGCTGTCAAATTGTTGCCTATATATATACATATATATATATATATTTTTTTTTTGACATGCATTTCTTTAACTTTTGGGGAAACAGGCCACTTTCCCCATAAACTTTTGTAAATGCTTACCAGGATTATAATCATAAACAAGGAATGAATTGAAATACTGCATTAACGTCCTTACTTTTACATTTACTATCATTTAGATATCCAACTTATAAATTTGACAATACTGTTTTTGCAACTTAAGTTGTTTTTTCTCAAACCTTTTCAGTGCTTTAATCATTATAAATAAGAAGGGAAAAAAGAAAATTTCAGGGATTTTATGTAACAACAATTAGATAAAGAAACAGACCATGGACTTAATCACAAGATGATGTTTTTAAATTAATGGCTTTAATATCGATGGAACCCACACTGCGACTGTGCAGTAGCGTTGTTTCTGGAGTCGCGCTCTGATGACGACACTCGGAGAGGAGGTGCAGCTTTGCCACGTCGGTCTCAGTGTAGCGCATTACACTGTTGCTCCTCCAGCCCAAGACTAACTTTTAGAGACGTTTTATGTTTACAGACGTGGTAAAAGCGAGCCTCCCGCGTCGCCGGTGCCGCTGTAACACGTCCCCACATCGGTGCAGTGTTGGATATTGAAGCTGGAAGGCGGAGAAATGTTCGCTGCTGTCTGGACTCGTCACACAAACTGACTGATGCATCCTCGTTCTGTTCAGTTGAGTCCCCCCGCATGTTGTCGATGTTGTGTGAGTACACTTGGCTTTTTTAACCATCTAAGTTGTATTCGACACGCTTACCAGGAAGCTACGAGCGCCAATCATTTGGGTTTAAAGCGGCCTTTTAAAAGTTTTCGCAAAGGTGAAAATGGCAACGGTCCCCGATGCCATTCCCACAAGCAGCTGTAGTACATGTTTTAGCAAGTTTACGGCCATTAAAATAACCTCCTATCTAAACGTTTCCACCGTTGAAACACGGTTTACCTCAGCGCATGCAAGCTGTCCGTTTGTCTCCATGTGAAAATGAACATTCACACATGTAAATAATGCTTGTTGTAAAAGAAGAACGTGCTGCACCTCCACACTAAAAGCCCCATAACGCAGTCATGACTACACTTCATGTTTTCACTTTTGACTTGCAGCTAAAAATGTAGGTCCCTTGTGGTGTTTGCGTCGCGCACGCGTCTGTGTTAACGTCTGTTTCCTGTTTGCACATGAAGCTCAGATGGTGTTAATGCTGCAGCCACACACCGGGGTCTGAACATGCTTCATTATCTCCTCCATCAGAAAGCGCATCAGCATAGAGGAAATGTTGGTTTACACAAATGATGGATGCTGTCAGCTTCTGGTTTATTTGACTATTGCAGGGGCGGAACTAGATTAAAAAACGGATTAAATGATATTGGCCAATACCATGGAGAGGTTTAATTCCAGTGATGACTTTTTTATTGCAATGGGGTAAAACTTTATGAAAATGAAGTCTGTTGACCACACTTTTCAAAAATAAGGTTAAGTTTGGATCATTGACCTCCCTACCACCACTCAAGCCATTTGTGTCCCTCCTCATGTCTGAAATCAAAATTACTTTCTTGGTCAATAATATATAGCAGGGGTGCACCGATTGCAGGTTTTGGCTGATCACCGATCTTGAGAAAAGCTGAGATCGAGGCCGATAGATCGGTCGGCCGATCTATCGGTGCACCCCTAATATATAGTGTTCCAGATGTTTTCTGTGGTAAGATTTTATTGTAAGATGTGGCTTTAGGTCGTTTCGAACTGATGGTTTAAAGTGTGTTTATTTACTGAAACAAGGACCTCTAGTACACAATCATGCATAAGAATAGCCTTCATGCGTTAATTTTTTTCCTCCAATATTTTATTTACATCTTCACTTGAATCGTGTCGGGACCATGCATTCAAAATTTGAGCACAAAATATAAAAGTTAACTATTAGGGGGGAACAATATATGGAAACAGTTACTTCCGTGCACAACATAAAAATCACAAAGGACTGCTAGGACGACAGTAACTCATAGACAATTATATTTTTAGTCTTATTTAGGGCCTATAAGCACCTACATCTAATTTAGATGAGTTGAGATGCTAAAGCAGCTGGACTGTTAGAAATAAAACGAGAGGAGTGAAAATGTAGATTTATCACAACAGATATCATATATTCAGTATTATTGCAAGTAACCACGTGGTTATAAACACTGAAATATTATAAAAAGTGAGACATCTATCTGCTTCATTATATTTTTTATTTATTTGTTTGTTTGAATACTTTGATCTTTTACTGGAGCGCAGCAACAACATTATTTTATGAAACTCCTAAAATGAGATCAGGGTTTGAGCAGAACTCTGGTCTTTCCTACTTCTTTGACAGTCAACCTTCATTTTCCCTCATTTTCATATTAGCCGAATGCATTCAAATGAAAAAAGTCAATAGATGACTTGTTTTGCCTCAGTTCAGACTTAAACATTGAATAAATGTTGACGGCATATCTTCAGTTTTGCAATTAATGATTAATGTCTGGACTGTCCAAAGGCCTCTAAGTTGCTTTAGTGGTTTTAACGTTATCCGACCAGGTTTATGAATACTAACATATTTATTTCATTCTAGTGCACATCTTATTTTCTTGCTGACTCGACCCCATGTTCTAAAAAAATAAAGACGAGTCTTTGACACTGCAGTTTGTCACCATTTATTCTGGTTTACATGGAGTGGGAAAAAGCACATTAAAATGTTTTTATTTAGTACAGAAGGTTTGTTTGCAATTTATAATCTCTGAAGATGAGATTTATGTATCAGATTAATAGTAACCCCTCAGCCGTTTCAGATACGTCAGGCATGAGTTTGTTTACCTGAGATGATCACCAGGAGGCGGGGCTGCTTGTAAGCAGGTTTGGTGTTCTGGGTAGTTGAAAATGAATAATTGTTTTGTTTGTTTTGTTAAGATGTTGTCTGACAGCTGCCAGAGCTGTTCCAACCAGTGAGGTTTGGTGAGGTGGTTTCGGTAGCGATGTGAGAAACTGACGTTAAATCTGCTGGAGGTAGCTCGTATCGTACAGGTGTAAGCTGTGTAATTCTGTGTGGTGGCACACTAAACTAAAGCAGTCTGAATGAATGAAATGAAAATCATAAACACCAGAATGAAAATGTTTGAGTGTGGTTATGAGGTTATTTTATTTGCCGGGGCGTTTGGTGGTGGTGGTTTTTCTTGTGTAACATTAACTTGTGTTGAGTTTTGTTCACTTATAATTGATTTTATTAAATTTAAACTACATTATGTGCTGCGCCGGTCTTCGAAATCTTTATAAAACAATTTAAAGAAGAAAATTCATTTCAACAACAATCAAAAACTCAAAGAAACCAAATGTATTTAAATCAAATTTTTAAAAAAAATCAAGTCACTTGACTAGGTTTCAGACTTATTTAACCACAAGTAGACTGTGTTACGGAAAAAGGCCCGTTTTGAACCTGAACATTTGTTAAAGGTCCAATAAGTAAGAATTTTACAGTGAAATAATCACAAAACAGTCTAATGTCTCAATCCTGTTGGAAGGAAGGTTACACTGAAACAGATTTCCTTCTCAGCCCACTGGGAGGTTGTCAGTTTTCTCCTTTTAAAAGGGCAGAAGAGGGATGTAGTCACTGTTTATAATCTGTCCCACCTCCATACTTCCTGGTTCCAGAGCCAATCATATTTGAGACCTCGGGTTGGCAGGTTAATTAGACACTGGGTGACAAAGAGCAGGAGCATTGTGGACATAATGTAAGCCAGTAAACAGGAGCGACCCAGAAGTTATTTCTTGTAGCCCAAGAAGCCACGACATCTTGTTGTTTTACTCTAACATTGGGTAAAGAAGGCTAGAGGCATTGAGTCGCCTCTAAAAAAAATCTCAAGCTACTTTTTCCAATTGTCAACAACTCAATATTAAAGGAACACTTGGCAGTTTGGCTTGTTTTTAGCACCCCCTAGTGTTCGTTAGCGAAGTGAAACTTATCTCCTCGCTGAGCGTTCGTCTTTTTAACACCTTAATCCCCTGTACAAAAGGATGATCCCAGCCTTTTTCATATAGTAACAAATAGTTCATTATGTAATACAGTTTAATACTGTTTTTCCATATCGGTATCGGATCGATATCGACCGATACTAACTTCTGATGTCTGTATCGAATGTGAAAAAAGTGGATCGGTGCATCCCTACCTTAATCTAACTGCTAAAATGTCTCCTCAGCCTTCATTAGTGTCTACAGGAGCGGTTCATCACTAAATCTAACAAATCAGCTGTGTTCATGATCTAAAACATGCAGGAAACATGCTGGAAGCAGACTGCAGCACCAGGTATGTCAGCTCCACTTTACTAAGTCCAACAGGGACCAGACTGGCACTCTGAAGTTGCAAGTGCGGTTTTCTGGCCACAGAGGGCGGTGGGGGTCTGTAAAGGGTCATTTTAGCACAAACTGGCTTAACAACATGATTTAAACATATGAAAAGTTGCATAGTATGACTGTATTTATCTACTCATCAACTTACTGCATATGACTCGTCTTCGCTTGTCACCCAGATTCTTCTGGTTCTGATCCGTAGCTGGCAACAGTTGCTCAGAGCGGACTCATTTATTTTGATACATGGACTGCAGTACCTACAAATCTGACCACCACACCTCATTCTTACTTCATGCACCTTTAAATTTGCATCACTAACTGTTACAGGTTCCTGTCGATTTACACGTGTTGAAAAACACAAATGAAACTTCAGTTATTTCCTTTTTTATGTAGCTACTAACAACATTTCGTTTTAACTTAACAAAAATTAAAAACATAAAATGAGTTCTTTAATAAACTAAACAAACTTACTGGAAAACATGAGCATCTGTTTTTATTAACCTCGTTCATTTGCCTGCCAGCTGGCGTCGGCCATTTCTCCTCTTTATTGCTTTTTGATTCTACTTAAATCGTTTCTGTTTATGATCTGTTTACTTTTTTGTAATGAATTCTGTTTTCTGTGTCCTCGCAGTACATGGTGGCTTGTTGAGAAGAACGGTAACTGGCGACCATGCCAGGAGGTCGCAGGGGTCCCAGCAGACAGCAAATAACCCGCTCCTGTCTGCCGTCCCTGCAGACTTTAGTTGGAGGTGCCGTTAGCAATGGCACCGGGCTGAGGAACAGGTACGCTCGTCCTTCTGGACCCTCAGAATTATAAAACACCGTCTGTACTGAGCTGTAATGTTAACAGACGTTCTCACTTGCCAAGCATAGGTAGATGTGATGTATCCCAAACGTTGTGCATGTGTATTTTTATTTTGTTGATGTATTTATCCAGGAGCAGTACCTCAGTGGGTCTGTCTGCCCCGCCTCTTTCTACCCTCATCACCCCAGAGCCGGTCCGCCACTCGAGGATCCCCGAGCTGCCTCTGGACAGCAGTCTGCTGTTTGAGTTCCTGCTCTTTCTTTACCTGCTGGTTGCCTTGTTTGTCCAGTACATCAACATCTACAGGACGGTGTGGTGGTACCCTTACAGTCACCCTGCTGCCTCTACCTCACTTGTGAGAGCACACACATCTGCTCCGTTCATCTTTTTCTTTATTTTATTGTAATTTGATATTTATCGTCTCGCATCAAAACATCTTAAAATGTAATTTTTCTATATTTCTTTGTGTTAAACGGACTGACTTCACTTCCTTTGTAAGATTCATCAGGTTTATTTTTTTTAATATGGTAAAAATAAGAGAAAAGTTGTATAAATTATAACAAAAATGTGTAAATCTAATGATTTACTTTCTCATCCCTGCAGAATTTCCATCTAATGGACTACCACCTGGCTATCTTCATCACTGTCATGCTGGCCAGGAGGCTTGTTTGGACAATTGTATCAGAGGTAAACACACCGACCAGCTCTCGCTCCATCCAGTTGAACCCTCTTCAGGTTCCTAATGAGTTCTGTTTGGTCCAGGTGTCTCAGAGCGGCGGAGGGTCGCTGCTCCGCTACGTGGTACTAATTACAGCTCGACTCAGCCTGCTGACCCTGTGTGGCTGGGTGCTCTGCTGGACGCTGGTCAACCTTTGCAGGAACCACTCTGTGCTCAACCTGCTCTTCCTGGGATACCCGTGAGTCTTTCTTACAGTTCAAGTCAAGTCTGACGCCTCCATGCAGGAGTAGCTATGGCTCCGCCTCCTCTTTGTATAAGTTAATCAGAGATGATCTGACAGCAGATTCACATAATTGTTGGTTGAACTGTTTGTTATTTGATTAGCATTTGTGGTTTATCTGTTCTAATTAGGGGTGGGAATTTAACGCGTAAATTATGATCAATTCATTAGAAAAAATAACGGGTTAAAAACAATTAACGCATTTAACCCTTTAAGCCCGAGGGTCCCCCAATTGGGGGATGTTGAAGTTTAGCAGCAGAATACATGCCCTAAATATTAATATAGTCAAGCTGCACCTCTAAAGAAAGCTCAGAACCTTGGCTACAAGACCATGTAAACCTTTTTTATGTGCTCCAAACACAACTAACACTACAATCAAATGGGTGATCAGAAATCCCTCTTCATGTGTTTTTGCCTTCATTTCTGTCTCTAATGATGCTAAATCAAATCAAACTGCACACACATTCTATCAACCCATTATTATTGTTATTATTATTATTATTATTATTATTATTATTATTATTATTATTATTATTTTAAAGACAATACTATTATCAAAATGTACTTTCAGGTCTGTCCTATTTTTGCCAGTGATATACATATTTTGTTTTCTCCTGTTTTGAATTGAAATACAATTTAAAAGCATTTTTTTAGAAATTAAAAGAGCTTGTGTTTACAATAATAATGTCAATGACTATTGTTTGATTCTCTGTCTCATTATTTTTAATTTAAAAAAATTGCTTTCGGGGCAAATTTTCTTGAACTATTAAAATGCGATTAATCAAGATGAATTAATTACAAAGCCTCTAATTAATTAGATAAATTTTTAATCGAGTCCCACCCCTAGTTCTAATGGAAGTAGATGTAGAATCTGCTCTTCCTTTGAAGATAGGGGGATGCTTTCATCCTCATCGTGAAATAAAACTCTCTCTCCTTCCTCGGTAGGTTCGGTGTGTACGTCCCGCTCTGCTGTTTCCATCAGGAGGGAGGGAAGAGCCAGACAACGGCATCTGACTGTGATTATCCAGCTGACCACCAGCAGACCGACCTGACAGAGTCCCCGTTCTTTCGGCCACGCGACTTCCTTTTCCTTTTACGGGAAAACCTAAGAGAGCAGTTCTCCAGCCCCCCACACATGCCCACGCACTCGTGCCCGGACTCACCGGAGCTTATCCGAGCGGAGGTGGAGGAGCTGAAAAGTGATTTTAACAAGAGAATCAAGGAAGTTCTGTTCAACTCTCTGTTCAGCGCGTACTACGTAGCCTTCCTGCCTCTCTGCTTCGTAAAGGTTAGAATTTCTTTATGTCTGGTCTGGGGCCAGTTTGAAAGTAATCCTTACTTTAATGTAACTTCAACAGAGTACTCAATACTACGACATGCGCTGGTCATGTGAACATCTGATCATGGTGTGGATCAACGCGTTCGTCATGCTGATGAGCCAACTGCTTCCCCCCAGTTACTGTGACCTGCTGCATCGCTCAGCGGCTCACCTGGGCCGCTGGCAGAAACTGGAGCATGGCTCATACAGTAACGCCCCCCAGCATGTGTGAGTGACCCCTACATACGCTTATATACACCTATAAAGGTTAACTAAGGCTGTTGGTGTTTAAAAGTGTGGCGTTGATGTTCTGCAGGTGGTCAGAAAGCACCATTTGGCCTCAGGGGGTGTTGGTACGACACAGTCGATGTCTGTATAAAGCAGTCGGACCCTATAACGTGGCTTTGCCCTCTGATGTTTCTCATGCAAGGTTTTATGTGAGTATCTGATTTCATCACTGAGGCGGTCGCTCCAAGTTTCTAATTTCATGTCGAAACTCTGAAATCAGGAAGTAAAGCAACTGTTGCAACATCAGCAGAACTCAGTCGGAGGTTAATCTGCTTTTATATTTCTGTGCTAGTTATTGAGCCTGCAGCTAAATACATTAGGTTGGATGTCGATAACTTAATTAATTATAAATTCATGTATTAATACAACTGGAAATTTCTTTTTTTTATTAAAATTGCTTCTATCGATTAATACATCTGAATATCATTTAGCTTCATTGTCCAATCTCATCAGTTTTGCAAACTATAAGATGTTTGAGGGTTACCGGATCTAATTTGTCTTTTCCAAATGCCTGCATGTCTTTTTTTGACCCGTTTCTTTCATTTGCATGTAAGAAAATGCAGCAAGATCTAAGTTTTAGGGTGAAAAACAATAAATACTGTTGGAATAAATGGTTATTGTTGATGGATCTGATGAACGGTAAATGACCATGACACACCAGACTTAATTCATGACTGTTTCAGACATCAAAGAGAGAATTAGGAAAATAACTGTCAGAGTGAGCAGAACATTTTACAGTGAAAGAAGACCGACGGAGCTGATTTATGTAAAAATGTGAAAAGGATGAAAACTGGAGATTCGAGGGTTTAGCCCAGCAGCAGCGATGTGGGGTTGTTATTGTTCAGTTATTGAGTTCTAAACATCAGAGGTGGTCTGATAGGTCGTTGGTCTTATCTGACAGAAAACGGAGCTGCGTTGTTCCACGTCAGCATGAGAGCTGCGCAAATTAAAACAGGAAACAAAAACTAAACCGTTTGATTACAAAATAAGATACACATCCTGTCTTTGTGGGACGGGATGTCTCTGCTCCCCACAGCCATGCACTCGGTCTCTAACTCTGCAGGTTGGGTCGATTCCAGTAGTTCTGATTAGAGCTGCTCGATTATGGCAAAAATGATAATCACGATTATTTTGACTGAAATTGAAATCTCGATTATTTAAGACGATTTTTAATTAACGTTGATTTTATTTATTTATTTATTTATTTATTCAATTAGTCAGTCAGTCATAAAATTGCACAGGGCACAATCAAATCAGGGGAAAAGTAAAAGAAATGAAAAAACGAAATAAACAAGATAATCAAAAAACAATTCCTGATTCCTGGTGTAAAAGAGCCAACACACTTACTCATAGTTAATAACCAAAAGGGTCTAGGCTTTTATTTAAGCCTACCCAAAACAAACCCAATTTGATCAAACAAATACTGCAAAATACTGACAAAAAGAGATGTACAGTGCAAACATCCGTAATATAAAATAAATATAACATACAAACTTCTAGGTTGTAGTGAACTTCCACAACCTGCTGCATAATAATTTAGCCCTGTCCAGCAGAGCCATAGGGGAGTGTGTACAGCAGCACGATGCAGCGTGTCGCTCAGAGATGAACTGATGATTATTTATTAGCATGAGAACCTGGAGGAGTGACGTCAGGGTGCATGAAGACAGTAAAATGCGTGTAAATCCACTTCAGGTGCAGCTCGTTGTGTCTTGAATTTATTTAGCTTGTAAAACAACATTTTTCTAGCGAGTGAGATCCACCGAGAAAGGTTTATGATTGATCAGTCGACGTAAAGCCTAATTTATAATTCTCCATCTGCGTCGGTATGGAGACACGCAACCAGTAGCGGCTGATGAATTTTTTTTTGGGTGGGGCGCATTTTTTTATTTTTATATGTTAGTTCTTGTGAATGGTTTTTATCTTGAGAGGCGCTATATAAACGATCGTTATTTTCTTCATTTGCAGGTCAGTTTTTCAGATGCGCTAACCACATATCACCACTAGGGAACGCCAAATTACCATTCTTATGCTTCACACAACTTGAAATCGACTGACTTTGTTGCTAGCAACAAAGTTGTTCCAAATACATGCTTTATATTGACCAATATATGCAAACTGCACACACACTAAACAGGAAGAGGCTCTTTTTAAACGATAGAATCCACGTTTTCTACCTCAACACCACCCAATGACTGCTAAATGAAAAGCAAAACAAAGCTATTTTCATGAAGTCAAAAGCTAAATTCTGTCTTACCTTGCTGGTCAAAATAATCCATCTTATAGTAAAAAATCCACTTGGTTTGTAGAATCCAATGATAAAAAGATGAAACTACTAGTTTTCTCCATAGTCAACGTTAGCAGCAGCTCCACAACAACAAAGGACGGTGAACTAGCCTGTGGAGAAATTTCCGGTTCTGTCTGGGCTGGGTGAACTGACCAATCAGCATCCTCCTCCTGATCTGAGCAGACTGCCCCCCAACACTATGCGCCCAACAGCTCTCCTATTCCTTGTCGTTGGGGATCCAGCGCGCATGCGCCAGTTAGCCCGTTTTAAGTCAATGGTAAAGATTGCTGCGCCGGAGAGGACACGTGACAGGAAGTACGTCGACGTTTCGGCCGTGTTAAAAGTATTAACTTTATTAAACTACAATTAAATGCAGATTACACACAGCACTTACAGCCCATAAGGTGTATAGATCGTTTAGTTTAAATTTTATGTTTTTTTAAATACATTTTGTGATTCCTCTCTTCTTCTTCCTCTTCCTGTGAGACTGGTGGGGCGGCGCCCTAACGCCCTCTATGGACGAGCCGCCACTGCACGCAACGCCATTTTGTGTTAGCGGAAGGGCTCTCCGACAGGCCCGCAGAGGCTGACGGAGACTTGCCCTCTTTAACTATCTGTCGTGACGGAGACCGCAAGCTTGTCGGTCCGGAGTGCAGCCGAGTGTTTTGCTAACCTGTAGGGAACATCGGCGACAAAGTTATACAGGAAGTAGCTAAGAGTTATCAGAAATGTTGCTAAGTTGTTCGCTAGATGCTTTTAGGAAATAAAAGTCAAGAAGGGGGTCTGAAAAGTTGTTAGGGAGGTGCGCTTGATTTGCAGCTCGGCGTAGCGCGGGAGTAAACCGCAAGGGGGAGGAGCAAATAATCGACTTGTTTTGTTTTTATAATCGTTCAAAACCCATATCATAATTGGGATTAAAATTCGATTAATTGAGCAGCCCTAGTTCTGATGTATCTGTGTGTTAATTACTTTGTGTCTGACTCTTGTGATTTCTGCATCCCATCTTAAACAAATCAGCAGACCCGTCACCCACCTGCTCTAATGAGTGACACACATTCAGATTGCTGCCACCTGCGGTGGGGTGAGCGGGTGCCTCGGGCGGTGCTCCTGGCGCCTTCGGGGATGACCTGAGGGTAGGCCCTTGGTCCTAGCAGGGGGTGGTGCTGAAGAGGGGGGGAGGGGTGGATCTGGGGCACAGGTGGGTCTGGGGTGCCCGGTCTCGAGTCAGTGGCCAGCTGCTCACTATCTGCAACAGGGTGGTGGTTCACCGGTCTGTCCCTGTGTGGGGGTACCAGTCTCCACCTGGAAGTCCTGGGAATGGTTCCGGGTCCTGGCTACTGCGGGACCACTGAGGTGGTGGGCAGCAGCAAGCTGGAGGGGAGGGACAGTCAGGAACCTGCCCCCCCAAGTAATGGCGTGGCCTCTGCTGCACCACTCCCCTCAGGCATAAAACACCAGGGATTTGGGGGTTAAGGCCTGGTAGGGGGGAGGAGGTTGGATGGATGGGGCTGCCAAACGGTCTCCCTTCAGCCTCCAGGTCTTGTCCCGTCTCCCTAATATGAACTGCTTTATGACATGTGGGGTCAGGGGTAGGACGGTAGAGGGGGTAGAGGGGGATTCTGCTAGTGGTAGGACCCCCCCATCTTTAACGCTTCACCCATTTCTAATGCACATTAGACATATACATCACCACACACCAACTTACATTGGCACACACACACACACACAAAACATTGGTCCACCTGTGAGTGAGGGGTGATGGCTGAGGCTTCACCTGCTGTTTCTGCCCTCTGTCAACCTGGCGGAGGCTGGGGATCTGGAGCTACCTGCGGGGCTTTGGAGCCGTTGCGGGGATGGATGGGTGCTCATGGGTTGGGGTATGGTCTGGGGGGCTTTGCCCGTGCTGTGGCATGGTGGGTGGTGTTGGCTTGAGTTCCCGGGCATATTGGTCTGCCTGGTGCCTTAGGGGCTGTTCCTAGAATGGGGAGGGCCCTCCATTACTTAGCCCCCCAATTTTCACTTCCAAGGATGTCCTCTCCCACTACCATCCTCACCATCCCTATGGGTTGTGGGGGGTTTGATACTCGCTCCGCCAGGACGCAGGACCAGGTTGGTTTGGTCGCCCCATGCTGGCTGTTCCTTGCAGGGCATTGGGATTAGTGGGGGCGTCAGTGTGCTGGGCTGGGGGCTCCAGGGTTGACGGCCCCAAGTGAGTTCCTTTTGGCTGGGGGCTGGTGCCCTGACGTCCTCTGGGCTGGCCTATTGGTGTCCGTCCGTTGGTGGCTATCGGCTCCACCTTCAAACACCCACAAACACTTAGCAATTCACATAAACACAGCTTAGACCTGCACACATAGTAACCACACAAACAGACACACATGAACATATTCTATAAAATGTAGACACACACACACACACTACAACAATATGCAATTTACCAGTTCCTATTCTATTTTTTCTTGTAGATTATTTTTATTATGATGACCCCGCTGTTTTGTCCTGCCCGTGTGTTTGTTGTCTATTGTCCATTTGTTGTTTACTGTCTCCATTCCTCCCTCCCTCTCTTTCCCTTTTTGTGTTGTATGTCTCTTTTCTCCCTGCCTGTCCACTCCGGTGCATAAGCGAATGCGGTCTAACATGCCACAAACATAAGAAAGGCTATGGTGCAACAGGAGGAATATCCCACATCCCTCTAGCTGTAGAATAAAACTGTTCTGACATATTATGACACCCGGATCAACCATCCTGTCTGCTTCAACTGGTGTGTGTGTGTTTGGCATAATAGCTTCCCACCTTAGTCCAGGTGCTCCAGCTAACCAGACTAGACTGGATGAGAGTATTATGTTTGCCTGATGGTGGAAATGTTTTTATCTGTGAATCGCTTTATGCTCTGGGATTTTTAGTTTGTTTTCCTTTGTTGTTCTTGCAGTTCCTGTTCCACAAGCCGTTGCGGATCCTGAACCTGCTGATCGGGATCGAGTCCAGCGTGGTTTTATACCAGTTATACTCTCTGCTGCGCTCTGAGCGTTGGAACCACACGTTGTCCCTGGGCCTGATTCTCTTCTGCAACTACTACGTGCTTTTTAAACTACTCCGAGACCGCATCGTTCTGGGCAAAGCCTACTCCTGCCCCCTCTCCACCAACAGTTCAGGGCTCAAGTCTCAGTAAAGCGTCCGCAGCGAGACTTGGCCCACGAACCCGAGAGGCCGTGAGGGTCAGGGGACAGACTGTGAACTCATATTGTGTTTTGATACGGTTCTATTTTTAATGCAATGTTTATATATACCTATTTAAAGAATATTTTTATTTTGTATACTATTTTGTGTTACACCGGGCATTACCGCACTGACAACATTAGCATGTTGTGTTACGTTGTTGCTAGGCGACAGGGAAGTCAGGGAATGCCTCGGGTGACTTTCACCAAAGATATTTTAAGTGCAAGCGGCCAATCATGGATCGAACTTGGCTTCAAACCGTCAGTCAGACGAGGTGTGAGCAGCTCGAGATGAAAGCGAGTCGTTCCTGAGATCCGGATTGTTCTGTAACCCGTTTAATCCTCCAGTCTTTAATCTGGGCACGGGGGGTTCTTAATTCCAGCCGTTTGTTTTGGTTCCCAGAGAAATAGTTTCTCAATTTGTAAAAAACAAAACATGGTGGTCAGTTAGAATAAATAATTCCTTCCTTGATCTCATCAGAGTGACCGATGCTTGGGAATTCTACCTACAGTCTGCCACTTTTTCCTCTTTGATGCCGACTTAAACACAACTGAGAAGAAATTGAGTCTTCAGGGTTTAAACGGAACCAAATGCAAATAAATCAACCAGGTCCGGTTGCATCTGCGTGGGCGGGGCTGTATGAGCTTTTTTATTTTTCTTTATTTAGATGGAGTCGAACTAAACCAGCAGGTTTTTCCAGCTTCAGATTCATCACAAAAGCCCAGTGAGTTGTGACTTTTGTTAATTATTAGTGTTATTTTAACTTTAAGCAGAGAAAAGGGTGGGACATCGTGCCTAAATGTTGAACCTTTTCCTAAAGAAACTATATTTTTAATGCAGCATTTCACTAAATTTATGCTTGAACACACCTGATTTAAAGTGGTGGGTCATTAACGATCTTACGGAGGAGAAAAACCAATCATGAAACATCGTGTTGGAGCAGGAGGTCATCTCAAACATGAGCTGGTCGGCCTCGATCATGAATGAGAGAACCGGTTTTATTACACCAAACCAAAAAAAAGTTTCATTAAAATGTTTTGGAGCACAGTCGGGATAGGAAGAGCTTTGAAATTTGTTAATATCTGTTCAAATCCAGTCAGAGATCCTAAAGGACCTTCGAAACACTGATCTCTGTACATTTAAATATGCTGAAGAGTTTCTGAGACTTTTGGCATCTTTTAAAGTTTCGAGCCCAGCTGCTGTAAACGGATGCCTGATCCCACGTTGATTTTCTGAGATCGCAGATCGTTCAGTCACTGTTTAATACCCGAAGAGAGTTTCATTCATTTATGTTCATTTTTAATTTGGATGCAGAAAATGAAATGAATGTGGTGACCCTTCATATTTGTACAATTTTACCCACTACTTCATGTGTTGAAACGTACCAAAATGGTTGAACTTTGGTTGTTTACTTTGAGAACATCCTCATGCCTCCGAGGTGTTTTATTTCTGCCTTAGTTCAAATGGAAAGTGCTGCGAAGGACCTCTAAAGCCTGACTGTCAGATTAAAACCGCTGAATTAAATGTCCCCAAAGTTGATTTAGTTGAAGAATATTTCCTAACCATCAGGTTTCAGGTTGTTTATTTTGGGTAATCGGCCCCTTGAGATCAGATTTTTGCTGTTTGGTGAACTTCTCCATCTTCTGAGTTGTGTTTTTGTAGCCGGGCCCAACCAGCCTTAAGAGCACAACGGTTTTGACTCATTTCTGGTTTCTTTACCCTGAGGGAATTTCACATTTTAAGACTTGCCTTTAAGTCCAGCCTCTGTACGAGTTATTTAGATCGTTTGATTTGGCGACGGCATCTGAGGAGTGCAGATTCATGACCACGTTACCCTGATTTCTACTGAATCTCCTCGGCTCACGTCAGATTAAAGGGAGGATTAAAGTGTTGCTCGGTTGTTGTAAAGTGAAAAAGAGCAGCTGTCATTTTTCTTTTGGCTGTGCCATGTTCCAGGATCAGGGTTCAGACTCACGGTTATTACGTTTGTCAGTGACGGTAAAGTTAATGGACATATCTCAGCATTTGGCAGTATTCATCTTCCAAACATCATTTCTGGATATTCTGACATGTGAAATAAAATAAACGGTGTTTAAACAAATCTTGTGTTCTCTGAGATATTCGTAAGAGTCTCTAACTGGAAAGCATTTATCTAAAAAAGAAAAAGACAAGTGAAGATGCACACATGCATTGCTCTAAGTGGCCACTAGGTGGCGACAAAGAACAAGAGTTGAGCCGTTTGCATTTAAAAACTGATTATTGTCATTACAAAGCATGTTAGCGTTCAGTACATTATGCATGAAGGGAACTTTTATGTCTAAGAGTGCAGAAAACTGTATCTTTGGTTGAAGTTTTACATTCATCAGATCTGATCTTCAGTAGAACAAAGTTTAAACAGTGCAATCTTTAGTCTTAGCTCAATATAGAGAGTTTAACTGCAAAGTAAAGGTGTTTCCTGTCTGCTCCATCAAAATAAAAGTAGGTTTTTTCAGTCACTTGGATATTGAAGTCAGAATTATGGCAAATAAAACATAAATATTCATAATATATCAGTGCTACACATAAAAGATGGAATCATCTGGTAGTCAGTCTTCCAGAAGGATGTTGGGTCAGTGGTTTGATCCTCTTCACGCTGCCCTAGCCCTCTCTGCAGTCCACAAAGTTTCCTTTGATCCAGTAGCAGATCTGTGCGTATTTCAGAGGTGTGATTCTCACGGCGACATTGAATTCCTGAGACGCCCCTTGACGCTCCACCGACTGGTGCCCAGAAAACACACCTATCACCTTGCGCTCCCAGCGCCGGCGGCGCCCGTTCCACATCCTGGCGTAGACTCCTGACCCACTGGCACCAGGCTGAGCGTCACAGTGTTGGTACAACAAGTCTGAAGTCTCTTCTCCGGCCCTACAGAACCGATACACCAGCTGTCCCGGGCGATCGTTGTCAAATCCTGAGAAGTGGACCCGACGACCAGGCAGTCTCAGAGCTGGGGGGCTGACTCCTAACTTCATGTGGCGGCGCTTGTGGGGTTTTTTGAGCTCAAGCAACGCGTAGTCATAGTCCATGCCAATGTCATTGGCAGTACCTTTGATCCAGCCTTTGGGAACATGGGTACGCTTGGCTCTGATCCATTGGAACTTCATTTTGTCACTGATAGGGGGGGCGTATTGACCAGGGCCCCCCTCAACATGGTTGGTAAAGTTAGAGGGAAGGAAGATGGGTGAACGTTGTGCATCTAGTTTGGGTTTTAAAAAGCCAACCCGAAGCTTCTGGGCTCCTTTCACGTAGTTTTTGCCGTCATGGACACAGTGAGCTGCCGTGAGGACATGGCGGTCCCCCACTAGTGTACCAGAACACCCAGTGGACAATTTGACCGCCACTGAGAACGGATACTGGAGTAGGAAGCTTTGGCCTGCAATACTGAAACGCCCATCGTGACCAAAGATTTGTCGTTTTCTCCTGACGTGTGACCGCTCGGTTTTACCAGTAGAGGAATGCGCTGGACTGGTGCTTAAACTGGGGTTGTAGCCGTAAATTCCAATGGCAGTCTCAGTAAGTTCACCATTAGAGTGGAGGGTTTCATAGGCCAGATGATGTCGCAAATCCCAGTAGCTTGGGCGTGGGGCTTTCTTGTGACATTCTGGGTCACAGGGGGAGGCAACATCCAAGCGTGCTGGATTCAAGAAGTGGGGGGCCGGCCGGGCTTCCGTTTGTTGGGGTAGGACCACAGGGATACGCTGGAGAAGCCACTGAGGTCGGGGTGAGGAGGAGAAAACAGGAGCGAGGAAGAGGAAACATAGGAGGGAGGAAAACCTGTGGATGCACATGAGCAGAGATCTTGAGAACGACTTCAACTTTTCTCCAAAAAAACAGAACCGGATGTCTGTTATCAAACATCCTCATTCCTGCAGGTTTGCATCATGCAGTTTAATTAAATGCATGGGAGCAGAGATAAAACGTTTGAACTGGAATTTTCCACTGTTTTGAGTGCTGTAAATACACTGAACTGGGTATTTTTGGGTCTGATGGAAAATTCCTAAAGTGACCTGAAGGACTGGATCAGGTCAGGAGAGCAGATGTTGCCCATTTATTTATCTCTCCTACACTTTAAAGGTCATACACACAAATATCCCTAAAATGAATAAATCACCCCAAAAAAGTCAAGCATTTCTCTAAATATCCCAATAACGTCCCCGGCTACTTTGTCTTCCCATCCTTCCTTTACGCACGGAGCGACAGGCTGGAACTCACCGGGGGAGCGCATTCCTGGAGCGCATGGTGGTCCTGCCTCTGCAGGTGAGGCTGTGGCTGAACGCGGAGGGGAAACCCCTCGATCCACCGCACCGCACGCACACAGCTGAGCTCAAAACTCCCGACCTTGGGCACGCACCAGCGGGTTCTGCGGCTTCTCCCTCAGGAACAGCAGGGTTTATTCGTGTTTGGAGCGGTCCAGCAGAGGAAGCAGCCCGGTCCAGAGAGAAAAAGCTGGATCATTGTGCGTCTGCTGGAGGAGGTTTCCCGTCTGCCTGAGCTCCAAAGTGTCATATCCGCCGATGAGGATCCAGAGAGAGCAGCACCAAGCCCAGTTGTCATGTGATATATCACATCACCACATTATTACCGCCTATTCAATATGAAATCACATCCAGCGCTGGTTTATTTGTCTTATTTGATTAAATAAACGGAGATTTCTTCTATCATTATTTTAATATTTAGATTTTTTTAAGATTAAATCAGAAGATGGCAAAATGCAAAAATAAAAATATTTTTTTCCAGTTCAAATACTCAAAACTATACATGAAATGTGTCCAAACAAATATTCAAATAAGAATATTTTTATTATTATTATACTTATGAGTTATCAAAAAGATTCTGAGTCTTGCTTATTTGTTTAATTAATTAAAGTTTAATTAATTAACTTTACAGCTTCTTTTTTTTTAAAGTTAATGAAAATGAACAAGAGGACAGGAGATGAGGATGAAAGGACACTGAAGCTGGAGTGTATTCCTTCCTGTTTGCACATGGCTGACCTGTCCACACCCCCTCAGGACGTTGGTGTGATAAAAACATCTGAATATGTTTGTGACTCATTAACCAGAACAGACACAAGTGTTTTGTGAGAGAACACAAACCCTTCACACTGCTGATGTTCTACATTTATAAAAGCAGCATGAGTTCATGTCCCTGAGCCTCTCCAGATCTAAGAAGTTTTATTAGCCTTGCTGTTGCTGTTGTGAATGCTGGCTGAGAGGAATTACTGAGTGGGCGACAAGTGGAGATGCCTTTGTTGGAAGTTGTCTTTCTGCGTGAACCACCCATGCTAAAAATGTGCAAGCTGGATATTATCCCATGTATGTATGTAGCGGTTTATTAGGAACAACTGAGAATAGAGGAAGCAACAAGGGAAATGTGGGAGGAGATTATCCAACCATCCTTCATTAGAGTTTAAAATGGGAAATTTTAGCCTAATATTTACCTTTTTCTTGTGGAAGATATAAAAAAGATCATATGTGTGAGTATTATATACCTCAGGTTCACCTTAAAATGATAATAATCTTTTGAAAAGTGTTTTGATGGATGGATGAGATGATTGATGTTTTTTTGGCCTGTATGGAAGCCCCGAAAGGCAAAACAAAAGATAATAGTGCTCAATTTTTGCTTTAATTTAATGAAACATAAAATATGCTTTAAAGCAACATTCCGCAACTTTTACACCTTAAAATTATGCTTTTTTGTAAAGTTTTTGCATCATACTATCATCAGGGCAGCAGTAGCTCAGGAGGTAGAGTGTTTTGTCCAGTAATCGGAAGGTTGCAGGTTCGATCCTGGCTCCGGCCAGAGAGTGCTGCTGTGTGTCCTTGGGCAAGACACTTAACCCGCTTTGCCTGCTGGTGGTGGTCAAAGGGACTGGTGGCGCCAGTGCTCGGCAGCCTCGCCTCTGTCAGTGCGCCCCAGGGCAGCTGTGGCTACATCGTAGCTCATCCCCACCAGCGTGTGAATGGGTGAATTGAGTTGATTGTGTTGTGAAGCGCCTTGGGGGGTTGTAGAACCCTAAGAAGCCGCTATACAAATACAGGCCATTTACCATTTACCATCTATTATGTTTATTTTCATACCTGTGATAGTGTTGGGGGTCCCACGTCTGTTTTCTGCACTATACAGTTTTTGAGCTTCGGGTAGCCGCAGGAAGTACTTACTGGGTGTCGTTTTACGGCAGAATATGGCAAGCCAAAGGGATAAAAAAAGCACGCGTTTAGAGCGCGCGTTATGTCCGCCAAAATGCACGTCCTGAACGCACATTTTTTTTATCCCTTTGGCTTGCCATAATTGTATAACGTAGACTCGCTGTAGCAGTGGTGGATTCACCAAAGAAAGCTAGAAATTCCTTATCAGAGGAATATAGGAAAAGAAAAGGAGAACGTGATAGAGCCAGAGCAAAGACCAGAGTTATTATTGGGCCGTCTTTTCCTCGCTGGAGAGCTCTTTTAGAAAGAACAGCATGAACTACGGACTCTGACCTAGCCGTGCTGCTAATGGCTAGGTAAGTAATAAATGATTTCACCAGGGTTATTGTGTTTGGTCGGGCATAAAGTTGTTATACAGTCCTGATAAAACTATTTATTCAATGTGTGAAGGTGGAAAAGTTTGTTTTCATTGTTTTGCCTGACATTAGGAATGTAAACATGCCTCTTATGCCCGAGAGAGAGATTTAATGTTACAACAGTGACGTTACGCAGCAAGCCTCTAGAAGGCGACAGAGAGCATATAACTGCAATGTTGCGGAATGCTGCTTTAATATTTGAAATGTGTTTTTTTCTGAAAGACAAAAAAATATATGAAATTAAAACAGATTCAATAAAACATTTTTTTCTTGTGTTTACTTCAATAAAGTCAGGAGGGGAAAATGTTTTAGGGCAGAATAAAAACAATTAATTTGTTATAGTTTTTTTTTTCTTTTTGCTTCAATTTTGAAGCGCAACAAAAATGTTTTATTTTTTGCTTCTTTCTGAAAACCGTAAACAAGTTTTTTACCCTTGCACTTTAGGTCTTCCATAGATGTGGTAGCAAGGATTAGCATAAAATAAAAATAACCCAGCTATGAAATGTCTTCTTAGAAGTTTTGTTCCTCTAGAAATCTACTGGTTTTTTTTATTTTTTACAGAAGAATGAAGACCAGTTATGGTGTCATGCTGGGTTATATTACAGATTTATTTTAAAGGCAGCTTTAAAAAAAAAACCCCAAAAAGACCTTCTAAATGCTGCTCACAAACTTGCGCAAAGTCACAGAAATGATCTCTAGACAGAAAAAAGAAACAAAACAAAATATTCTTATTTTTTAGATTAATAATGAAGAAGAAATGATCTTTTTTATAGCGCCTCTCAAGATAAAAATCACGAGGCGCTTCACAAAAACAAAAAGTAAAATAAAAAAAATGATTAAAAATATAAAAAAAGGGAAAAGTAAAAATTGTGATTAAAAAAGGATGTGAAAATAAACAAAAGGAAAATGAATAAGAAAAGGGTAATCAGGGTAGCAAAGAAGAATCAACCAAAGGTCCCACCAAAGCCAGCCTGAACAGGTGAGTTTTTAAAGGAGACCACTGAGTCCACTGATCTCAGGCTCAGGGGGAGAGAGTTCCAGAGTCTGGGGGCCACAGCAGCAAATGATCTGTCACCTTTGGTCTTCAGCCTGGTGCGCTGCACAACCAGTAGGCTTTGATCACTGGACCTCAGGGACCTGCTGGGGGTGTAGGGACTGAGAAGATCACCAATGTATGATGGTGCTTGTCCATGTAAGGCCCTAAAAACCAGAACCAGGATCTTGACATGAACCCTGAAGTTAACCTGCAGCCAGCGAAGCTGGAAGAGAAGCGGGGTGACGTGGGTGTGTTTGGAGGACTTGGTCAGCGGCTGAGAACACAGCATTCTGTCAACACACAGAATGTCAACGCATCGAAATGTGTTAAAGAAAAACAAACTGTGTTAGCAGCATGTTTCAAAGTAGTTTGAACACAAGTTTTTGCTGCAGGAGGGTTGGTCATGTCCTGCTGAAATAAGAAGGCTCCATCATAAATGAGACCTTGTCTTCCTGCCACACGCTGCACTGATGACGTCCTCACAGGTTTAAGTTACCATGTGCTCTAATCTATCAGCATATTGTCACAAATCCTTGGTTTACTGAGTCAAAGTAGATAAATCACGTCCTTTTAAACAAAGTGCCCACGGTGCTCAAAAAGAGCTGCAATCTTTAATCCATCAGACCACAGAACCGTTTTTATTCCTACGTGACTTCAGTCCATCATAAATAAGCCCTGAGTGATTCCTGCTGGATCCTGTTTATGTGTTTGTTTTTCTGCATGATTGAGTTATAATTTGGATTGAGTTCTGTTCAGTGAAACAGCCACCCACTCCTGCCATCATACATTAGACCTTGTGCTGACATATGGTATAGAGTGTGAGGAGATAACAGTATTTCCACACAATCCTGTCTTGTCGGACCATTTTTTGATAACTTTTGAGTTTATTATAACCGAGTTCTCCAGACATGAGAGTAAATTCCATTATAGTCGATCGTTATCTGATAACGCTGTAGCAAACTTTAAAGCAGCTGTTCCATCTTTACTGTCTTCAGAATCTCAGTGTAACTTAGCAGAGGGCAACTATTTCATTTCTAGCCCTTCACAAATTGACGGTCTAGTTCATAGTGTTACTTCCTCTTTACGTGTGGCATTAGACAATGTTGCCCCTTTAAAAAAGAAGGTCATTAAGCACAGGAAGTTGGCTCCCTGGTTTAATTCTGAACTGCGTACTTTAAAACAAACCTCTAGAAAATTGGAGAGAACATGGCGCTCTACACACCGGGAAGAGTTCTACTTATCCTGGAAAAATAGTCTAGTGCTTTATAAAAATAAGCTTCGACAAGCTAGAACTGCATATTATTCGTCACTAATTGAGGAGAATAAGAATAATCCTAAATTTCTTTTCAGTACAGTTGCTAAACTTACACAGAATCATAGCTCTGAGCCAGCTATTCCCTTAGCCTTCAGCAGCAACGACTTTATGGAATTCTTCACTAATAAAATAGATTCTATTAGAAACAAAATCATCAGCATCCTCCCCAACACGACTTCTTCTTCCTCAGTAAGTGAGGCAGCATCTGAGGTAACTGTAGAACCTCATCTGTGTTTGAACTGTTTTGATGCAGTTGAGCTTTCAGAGTTATCAAAAATATTAGCTTCATCTAAACCTTCAACTTGTATTTTAGACCCAATCCCAACCAAATTATTTAAAGAAGCATTTCCTTTGGTTACTGCCCCCATTTTAGATATAATTAACCTATCCTTAGTAAATGGATACGTACCGCAGGAGTTTAAGGTTGCTGTAATTAAACCTCTACTTAAGAAACCTTCTCTGGATCCAGATGACCTAATGAATTATAGACCAATATCTAATCTCCCATTTTTATCTAAAGTCCTTGAGAAAATAGTGGCCAGTCGAGTATGTGAGCATCTAAACACTAATGATCTGTTTGAGGAATTTCAGTCAGGTTTTAGAGAGTATCACAGCACTGAAACCGCATTAGTGAAAGTTACAAATGATATTCTCACGGCCTCAGATAAGAATCTTGTGTCTGTTCTGGTCTTGTTGGACCTCAGTGCTGCTTTTGACACAGTCGATCACAATATTCTCTTAGAAAGGCTTGAACATGTTGTAGGGATCAAAGGAACAGCGCTAGGCTGGTTTAAATCTTATTTATCTGACAGATTTCAGTTTGTTCATGTACATGAGAAATCTTCTTCATACTCTAGAGTTACTTGTGGAGTACCACAGGGTTCAGTACTTGGACCAATTCTTTTCACTATATATATGCTTCCAATTGGTAAAATCATTAGACAACATGGGATAAACTTCCACTGTTATGCTGATGATACTCAGTTATATTTATCCATAAACCCTGATGAACCTAATCAGTTAGGTAGATTACAGGCTTGTCTTGAAGACATAAAAATCTGGATGACTCTAAACTTTCTGCTGTTAAATCCAGACAAGACTGAAGTTATCATCTTTGGACCAGAACCTCAGAAAAGGAAACTGCTTAGTCAATCACCTAATCTAAACGGTATTAAATTAGCCTCCGAGAACAAAGTAAAGAACCTCGGTGTAATCTTTGACCAGGACATGTCATTCAAATCCCACGTTAAACAGGTTTGTAGGATTTCCTTTTTCCACCTTCGGAATATTGCTAAGATTAGAAGCATCCTTTCCAGGAGTGATGCTGAAAAACTGGTTCATGCATTCATTACCTCAAGGTTGGATTACTGCAATTCATTACTATCAGGAGGTCCACAGAATGTAGTCAAAAGTCTTCAGCTGGTCCAAAATGCTGCAGCTAGAGTTCTGATGAGAATTAAAAAGAGAGACCACATCTCTCCTGTTTTAGCTTCCCTACATTGGCTGCCTGTTAAATTCAGAATAGATTTTAAGATCCTCCTTCTCACATATAAAGCTCTTAATAATCAAGCTCCATCATACATCAGTGATCTGATTGTTCCATATGTTCCTAACAGAGCACTTCGCTCTCAGACTGCAGGTTTACTGGTGGTTCCTAGAATATCTAAAAGTAGGATGGGAGGCAGATCTTTTAGCTATCAGGCTCCTCTACTGTGGAACCAGCTCCCAGCATTAGTGCGTGAGGCAGACACCTTGTCTACTTTTAAGACTAGGCTCAAAACTTTTCTATTTGATAGGGCTTATGGTTAAATTCTGATGTTAGCCCAGGTTTAGACGAGTGGGGAGCAGAGGGAGGTGGAGTGTACAGAGGGGACTACTGTCGTTAAAGACTTCTCCCTGGCCCTGCCTCCCACATGCCTCCATCTAAAAGGCTAGGTTATCCTGAGTTATCTCTGTAGTTATGCTGCTATAGGCTTAGACTGCTGGAGGACATACTGACCACTTTCCACACTCTGCTACTCTCTTCTACCACCACTCTCTAACTGCATTATTTCCTGTTATTCCAGCTGTTAACTTTATTTTCTCTCTAAGTGTTTTTCTCCCCAGAAGAAGCTACACTGGCGTTCTGCTGAGCTGTGGTGGCCTCATGGAGGGGGCCATCGGCTGGCACACTGCTGCCAACCACCTAACATTCTCCCTTTCCTGATATTACATCTTACTTTCTTTAACATAGAATGTGCTACTATTAGTTCACCTATTGAATTAATTATAGATTCACTCAGATAAAGACAATAAAGTTTCTCTTACTCTTACTAAATAGAACTTCTACTAAGAAATCACAGTGTAGCCATAGAAACACTACTTGATATATGTGGTGTGTGTGTGTGTGTGTGTGTGTGTGTGTGTGTGTGTGTGTGTGTGTGTGTGTGTGTGTGTGGGTGCGGGGTGTGCCTGTGCCTGCTCTGTCTTCTCAACCCCCAGTGAGCCGTAGCGGATGGCTGCTCATACTGAGCCAGGATCCTCTGGAGGTTTCTTCCTGTTAAAAGGGAGTTTTCCTTCCCACTGTCGCTAAATGCTTGCTTAGTATGAGGATTGTACCAACACAATGACACTAGTCAGTGTCTTGATGCAATCTGCTGGGTCCCTTATATAGGAAACTTTTTTCCTGATTGGCTTATGAACTGAACTGTATTGGAATGTTTACTTTGTGAAGTGCCTTGAGACGACTCTTGTCGTGATCTGGCGCTATATAAATAAACTGAATTGAATTGAATTGAAAACCGAGTCTAGAAGTGCTTTTGGGTCACTGAGTGGGATTTCAACTACAGATTTGAGTCACTTTTTCATGCGTCAGGAGGATAAGGTGACAGCAGATAATTAGAAAGGTTTGGGTCTTATTTCTGACACGTTTAGATTCTGAGAAGCCCGTTTTCACTGGCTGAAGTCTAAATCAGATCACGTTGTTACCCTTAGACAAAGATAATCATCGGTTTGATTGTAACGTCCCGCTGTGCTGATAATAACGTTTTATAACTCTTTCTCATGACTGCACTATTGTTCTGGGTCTGATTACAGATCAGCACCTTTGCCAGGATGCAGGGTGGACCTGCTGGCTCATCAAACGCTGATGTGAGTAATAAAAAAACACACCCATCCCACTATTGGCAACGGCACGTTCTGCTTTCTCATCTCTGCCTGCAAAGGCCAGTAAAATACAAAAATGGTGTGTCATTATTTTAAATCCAGGCTCCACGAGGGGAAAGACGTTGAAACGGTTCGGTTTAAACAGGAAAAGGAGTTCCATTTCACCAATGCTAATAAGGGAGACATGTCTGTTTGTTTTGAATTGTTATGAAAGGACCCGTTTGTTTGGCTATGCCCGCTGTTGTCTAGGTAACCGACATTCCCCGGAGCACTGTTCATGTTAATTGTTTTATTCTTCCCACTCTCCTCTTCCCGCCGCTGGCCACAGACAGTCGAGCGAGTGTGGACAGACCCACAAGTTCTGTCCGTCTCTGTCCCGTCTCATGCTGGATTAATCTCTCCCGTCCTGGAACTCCTCTCTCTCGCTCGCTCATCCCTTGTGGTCATGAAACAGCTGTTTGGTGAAATGAGATAATCGCGGAGGTCTTCGGAGCAATTCTCTGCTGTGAAATCTTGAGGTGAACTTAGGCCAAGTTTGCTGCTCAAGGCGAAGCTAAAAGCACGGATAATAGAGGAGTTGGCAGGCACAGCATATAAAAGATTGTAAACATTTTATTCAGCTGCAGTCAAAGGAAATGAACTTCTTCATGCGAAGATTATTTACTTCCCCTCTATCCTGCATGCACTCTGCACATTGTCATTTGCAAATACTTTTGTGCCAAGAAAGCACTTCAGAGTCCCCACAACAAAGGTCATGATTGCACAGCATGAGAGTTTTTATGCATAAATTGGTTGCAGCCCATTTACCCAACAGTCACTTTATGCCGGACACGCCACACCATGAATGCAAACTATGTAAAGTTGCAGATAGGATGATCTGCAGTAGAATATTAAAATGATGCAACAAACCCTCTGGTGAAAGTTGATGAAGTTCTGCCAGATTATAGTTTCTAGAAATAATGGTTGAAAAGCAAACATGTCAGTTTTCTGTTTGGCGGCTGCATCACAGATCCGTCTCCTGAGGCTTGATTATCACACTGTGTCAGGGATTTTATTTGTTTTATTCCAAAATATCACATTTACTCCTAAAGTTTACACGTGAGGAGAGATTAGGCATAAGGTTGTGAGAAAAGATAAATAGTGTTTGGAAAACTGCTCCCTGTATAAATGAAAGCCAGAACAAAAACTGGGGAAGCAAAGAAAAGCCCACATGAAGAAAAGTTTAAATAAAGTTACTAATTCTGTTTTTGTCACATTCAGATCCAGATTCACCAGAATGTGCTCCACCTGTGATTTTGCACCTGCTTTTCAGCATCCAAACCACAAAGCAGAGATCATTCCATGAAGCTGAGCATCTGATGGTGGTTACCCTCACTGCAGTTGCCGGGACAACAGCTGCAACAATGGGACAAAAAGCAAACATTTATGGGTTATTTTGAATCTGATTTATATAACTGGTAATTCAAAATATTATATTTATAAATCAAGCCTCTTAAAGCAACATTCCACAACTTTTACACCTTAAAATTATGCTTTTTTGTAAAGTTTTTGCATCATACTATTATCTATTATGTTCATTTTCATACCTGTGATAGTGTTGGGGGGTCCCACGTCTGTTTACTGCACTATACAGTTTTTGAGCTTCGGGTAGCCGCAGGAAGTACTGACTAGGTATCGTTTTACGGCAGAATATGGCAAGCCAAAGGGATAAAAAAAGTGTGCGTTTAGAACGCGCGTTATGTCCGCCAAAATGCGCGTCCTGAACGTGCGTTTTGACGCCAAAGGGGGCAAAAACTCACGTGTTCTAAAAGCGAGCATTATGTCCGCCAAAACATGCGTCTTGAACGAGCGTTTTGGAAGGACATAATGCGAATTTAGAACGCGCTTTTTTTTATCCCTTTGGCTTGCCATAATTGTATAACGTAGACTCGCGGTTTAGCAGTGGCAGATTCACCAAAGAAAGCTAGAAATCCCTTATCAGAGGAATAAAGGAAAAGAAAAGAAGAACGTGATAGAGCAAGAGCAAAGACCAGAGTTATTATTGAGCCGTCTTTTCCTCGCTGGAGAGCTCTTTTAGAAAGAAAGGCATGAACTACGGACTCTAACCTAGCCGTGCTGCTAATGGCTAGGTAAGTAATAAATGATTTCACCAGGGTTATTGTGTTTGGTCGGGCATAAAGTTGTTATACAGTCCTGATAAAACTATTTATTCAATGTGTGGAGGTGGAAAAGTTTGTTTTTGTTGTTTTGCCTGACATTAGGAATGTAAACATGCCTCTTATGCCTGAGAGAGAGATTTAATGTTACGACAGTGACGTTACGCAGCAAGCCTCTAGAGGGCGACAGAGACCATATGACTGCAAAGTTGCGGAATGCTGCTTTAAATACATGTTATTGCTGGGAAGAAGGGTTTGTTATATGTAGACAATCTGAATAACCTGGACAGGAGAGCATGTAGCTTGGTGGTTTTTAACCACGTTTGATTTAAAGAAAAAAGTTAATCGTAATAGGAATGAAGAGGGACAATTGTTTTACAGCTGCAATGGCAAATCTGCAAAACAAGCTAGCTTTTAAATACAAACATCATCACAGAACTCTCATCCCTCCTGTTGGCTATCATCCCTAGGCCACCCCCCCTAATACCAGCACCAACACTGCCAGAGGTAACGAGAGAGCGCTAAACACCAGCCTCTGTTTTCTAGGTCCAAATGTCTTTTGTTGTCTGTGACTTCAAATGGTGTTTTTCTTTTTGGGACTCTGGTAGTTTGTTCTAAAGTTGAAGTGGTAGCAGCTGTTTCTCCTTCTCTGATATTATTGAGCGGAGAACCTCTCACACCAGTGGTGTTCTGTTGGCAAATATGTGCACGAAATGATTGGAGGACCCAGGTAAATGGAGAAGTTTGGTGGTTCGTTGAGACTGATCCAATTATTGGTTTCGGACCGAGCCGTGTAATTGGCTGAAATTCAGTATTAGAATGTTGTTAAAGTGATATTCCACCCAA
This sequence comes from Aphyosemion australe, assembly GCA_006937985.1. Classification (NCBI taxonomy): domain Eukaryota; kingdom Metazoa; phylum Chordata; class Actinopteri; order Cyprinodontiformes; family Nothobranchiidae; genus Aphyosemion; species Aphyosemion australe. Next base: position 137,479 of record SSNS01000736.1, on the reverse strand, counting down.
AATTGAAATTTTGTCTGTGGATATATTTCCCAGAGTCAGATAAGTGGGGGAAAAAAACTATTTTTAACCAGCTCAGTCATTCTCCTGACCCGGCTGTACTCCTTTAGCTTTAGCTTAGCATAAAACACAGTAAGTGAATGGATCCAACTAGCATTGTGAGTAAAAATGTCTTTAAAATCACTCAGTAGTGATCCCAAATCTGCTTGGTGACCTAAATAATCACACTGACTGCAAGCGAAAATAATTAGTAACATAAAGGAATGACAGGCGCAATTTTAGACTTGGGACTACTTTATGACAAAGCACAGCTGTAAGCCTCCGCTGAAAGGTGCAAAGCATCCCCAAAGACACCTGCTTCTGTGTAAACAGATGCACACGTTGTTAGAGAACCAGCATAAAATACACACACAGTCAATGTGATTATTTAGGTCACCATGCAGAATTGGGATCACTACTGAGGAATTTAAGGAAATTTTTACTCACAATGCTAGTTGGATCCATTCACTTACTGTGTTTTATGCTAAGCTAAAGCAAAAGAAGTACAGCTGGGATACTCTGGGAAATTTCAATTTTAATTTAGGGGGGAATATCTCTTTAAGAGACATGGAAAATGTTTTAAGCTAGCTTGTTTTGCAGATTTGCCGATGTAGCTTTAAATCTTCCCTGTTCCGTATTTCTTCCCTGGCCTGTGCGCTCAATCAGACAAATTCTTTAGAGAACTGATTTCATTCATTTTTGCCTGCAGGAAAGACGTTTTGCACAATGACTCGATCCACAGACTCAGCAAGACACGAGACAGTCAAGCTTATTGAAAACTGACTCCTGTTGTTGAGAAAGACATAATAAAGCATTTATGTTGTCATGAAATGTATTATTTTATTTCCGTTTTTAATATCAATGTCATTAATGCTAATTATTGTAGATTTTATAGGTTTTTATCCAGTTCTGCTCTGAAGTCTTCTATCACTCACAAGACCAGCGCACACAACTGGATCCAAATGTAACAGAACCCAACACTGAGTCTTTTATAGTCAAACGGTCTGTGGTGATGAGCCCTCAGTAGTGGGAATGCTGGTCATGGGTTTACGTTTGATACGTGTGAAGGCAAGTTGCAGGAGGAATGAAAAGACAGAACTAATCGATCCCAGATAAGATAAATGAAGCTGCTAAGTCTGTGTTTTGGACTGCAGAGCTTGAACTTGGTTGACAGTAGATGATTGTGTGAGACTAAGTAGAATTAGCCAAAGTTGGACACCACCCTGAAGCTCACAAATGTACACACTGTGTGGTTTATGTCTTCATGATCAAAGAAGCTGTGATAGTTTAGATCCTGCTTAAGTCCAGACTCTGAGTCAGCACCAACCCAGACACTCACAGGACGTGTGCAGGTGTCTGTTACGTCTGTAGGGTTTATGAATGTGTGTCTCACTGCACAAAAAACACAAATAACTAGAATCATTATCAATAATATGTGTAAATGTTCTAAAAGTCACTATTTGTGGGACTTTTTTATTGTTTATGCTGTAAACCCTCACAGAGCTAGTTTCATACCCATGTTACCTCACCAATACAACCCCTTGCCTGCACGTTTTAAGCACTAAACTCGTATTTAGGGATGTAAGAAAATATCGATATGGCAATATATCGTGATATTTTTTCCTGCGATATTATATCGATATTCAAAAGCCGTGTGTCGATTTTTTAGAATAATTTACATGCAAACATTTGTGTATTTTCTTTTCTTTTGGTGCAATTCAAACGCCAACCGCTAGTTGGCAGCAGTGTTCAATGGGTTTTGTTTCCACCATTGAAACGTAAATCCCTGTATTATGGTTCAGATACCTCATGTTAAACATGTTACGTATCAGTTTGGACTGTTTATTGAATTTTCCTACAATAAACTCAGTCTAAAAAAATCGCTAATATCATCTGGCTGAATGTATCGCAATATATCGTGATATATTGTATCGTCTCCCCTGTATCGTGATACGTATCGTATCGCCAGAATTTTACCAATACACATCCCTACTCGTATTCTTTATATGTATTTTTTGAAATTGTGCATAGCTTTTCAGGATAAGCAGAATGAAGCAGCCAATCAACCCCCGTTGGCTCCAGAGCCAGGTACTGGAACCAAAAACAGATGTCAAATTAAAAAAAAGGATCTTTTTGTTTTTGTAAATACCTGCATCTGTTTATGTGGAGAAGACAGTTGTCACAGCAGCGGATCCCAAAGGCATTACAGCAAAACTCAAGAGTTAATTGAATAAAACAACTTAGTTGTTATCATACCATTCACATGACTTTTCATAAAATATCAGCAACATGCTTTAATCCCAACCCGCAGCTTGCCTAAAGAACACAGTGTGACTCAGACAAGCACCTTATTTGTTCGAGGTTGCTTGGTGTCTGAGCCAAGCTGCAGTCTCCACCCATCCCTGAGAGGAAAACCACACGGCAGACGGAACGTGTTGCAGTCAGACACTAACAGACCACAGAGCACAGAAATCCCTTTGAACTTAATCCATCTTTCAGCCTTGTAGCTATTTGCTGATGCTTATTTGAAGAATGTTTCATTCTCAGTAACAAAATAAAAATGTTCTCCATTTATTTGTCTAATGTCACAGCTGTAAGTCAAGAGGATGCACACTTCCAGCCAGTCAGAAATGGCCTAAGAAACTACAAAAGTAAAGCAGAGTTAAACTTCTGTCATCCAAGCTAAATCAATTATCTACACGGCTCTGCAGGGAGCTGTAGATGTTAGTAAATCTGTAGGAGGAGTGGAGGATCTTAACGATGCTGTTTGGGATTTGGGACCAGTGAGTCACCTCCAGATTGTTCTGCTCCTGCCTTTCTTTTAACACACACACGCACACACACACACGCACGCACGCACACACATGCACACACACACGCACGCACACACACACACGCACGCATGCACACACACACACGCACACACATGCACACACACACGCACGCACACACACACACGCACACACACGCACACACACACACACACACACACACACACACACACACACACACACAACACAAACACACACACACGCACGCACGCACACGCACACACACACACGCACGCACACTCACATAGAGACAAACGCACACATGCATGCACACACACATGCAAATGTACACGCACACACACACACGCACGCACGCACACACATGCACACACACACACACGCACACACACCCACTCACTCACACACACACACTCACACACACACATTTACACACACACACACAAAAGCACAGACACACACACACACACACACGCATGCACGCACAATCACATAGAGACAAACGCACACGTGCATGCACACACACACACACATATGCACACACACACACACACGCGCACACACACACACACACACACACACACACACACACACACACACACACACACACACACACACACGCACGCACACACACGCACGCACACACACGCACGCACACACACGCACGCACACTCACATAGAGACAAACGCACACATGCATGCACACACACATGCAAATGTACACACACACACACACATATACACACACACACACAAAAGCACAGACACACACACACACACACACGCATGCACGCACAATCACATAGAGACAAACGCACACGTGCATGCACACACACACACACACACATGCACACACACACACACACACACACACACACACACACATATACTGTACACACACACACGCACGCACGCACGCACGCACACATGCATGCACACACACACGCACACACACACACACACACACACACACACTTGTTAAACCAAGTCATTTTTGTTGTTTTGAAAATGTTTTCCACAATATCTGCTTGGCTGATTGATTTTATATTTTATACAAAGCAGTGAAGCATCAACCAAACAGCAGCTGACTGTCAGTCATGCTGGGTGTTTCTGTCAGCTCAAATAAAAAATGTCTCTATTTGTGGTTGTTTCACAATCGCAGTCAGGAGACTGGGCAGTCAGTCTGAGAGCTTAAATTCCTCAGTCGTAAGTAGGCAGTAAAGTGTTTCAGGAGATTTCTGTCAATAGTTGTGTTGTGGTATTTTGTTATAATCTCCTGTGAGAAGAAGCAGATGTTCTGATTTGCTTCCAGAAATCCTATGTAAGGGTGAAGATGTTTGTCTCATGAATCAGAACATGTTGTCAGCCTGAGAGGGAGCCGGGAATACCAAACTGGAGTGAGAACGTGAATCGGAGATGGAATAAATGTTGAACGTTGAACACAATGGTGCACTCTGGTCGGTGGGAGAACCTGCATGACTCAGACGGCCCGAAAAACCATCAGAGCAGTAGCTGCTGTTCAGAAGGCTTCCTGTTTTGCTTTGGAGGGAAACTCCCTTTTAACAAGTTTTAGGTAAAGATTCCAGCTTTTTCTGCAATGCATTGTAAGTATGCATGACACATTTTAGACATCAGGTTGTATCTGCATGCAACCATCTCCCAAACTCGGACAAAACAATTGTTTCCATAGCAACCATACAACCAGGCCACAGTGACTGACCAGCAGGAAGCTTGGAGGATTTCGGGTTAATGAGAGCTTCCGTGTGGGAAGAAGTGCGTCCACAGCAGGAGGGAGCCCTCTGCGTCATCCTGACCAGGGGCTTTTCCATGTTTTCATGTGGGAATGTTGCTCCAGCGTTACCATATTAGCTCAAGCAGCTTCACCCACCATCCCAACAGCTTTGCATTCAAGGTGTTTTTGTTGTGTGTCAGGGGTCCTATAGCTGATTCCGCCTATTGTGTTCCAAAGTATTTCCACTCAACACAGTTTGTCAAAACAAAGTTAATGTTTCTTTTAAAAATCCCATTTTTTAAGTTGGTTATATATGATATTAGGGTTATTTACAGTGTGTGAACAAGCTGCAACAATCTTAGTCAATTAAACCTAATTGCTTTGCTGTAAGTCTTTTTTATTTATGCAAAATTAATTTCCCAAAAACAGATTTAAGGACATTGTGTCATGATTGGTTCACTGGAGAGCAGCAGAGAAAAGAGTGCTGCAGCTCCCCTGCTTCATATCATTGCTTTAACATTTGTCACAATTTGTGTCCAAATCTTTTTTTGTTCTAAAAACAAAAAAATAATTGAACACAATTGAAATGTGCTTGGCTATGAAATTAAGTTAAAGGTGGAATATGGAACATTTTAATGAAAAGCTATATATTTTTTAAAAATAACACCTCCACGGGGCATTTAGTGGTGTGCAGAATGAATTTACAGTTTATCCTTTAAAAGCTATATTTACAAAAAATAATAATCAAAATATAATTTTGATCGGCACCACCAGCCACTAGAGGCACCGTTGTGCTAAAAAGTCCGCTCGGCAAGGCGAGGCTGGGACTGTGTAAAATGACGGACTTGACAAGTCCAGCAGCTGATTCTGAGCCCAGAAGATGTTCTAACAGTAAATACTGTTGTAGAATAAACTTATTAGTAGAAATTAGTCCTTACCCTGTACGATTCATCACTGGACATGGTGCTGGCTGCTCACTTCACGTATCAGCAGTGAACCAACACCCCGATGGCTGGAAAATTAGTTCTGTTGTTGCAATACCACCTCTGAACACTAGATGTCGCTATAGTCTCCGTGTTCCATATTCAATCTTTAAGCTTCATCATCCAAACATGTATTTGTGTCTGTTTCTCAGCAGGAAACGTTTAGTTTTTGTACCTGGATTCCATCAGTGAAAGATTCCTGACAGAAATCTGAGTGTTTTTAACAACCATCCATCAAACTCCAGTGTTAAAATGTTCCCTGCATGCAGCAGAACCAGAGGCTGCAGCAGGAAATGGACTGGGTCCAGTTTGGCCCCATCTCAGGTTCTTGAGTAGTTTTGTGATGATATGTGCTGATTTTGGACCTGAGCTGCAGTCCCCAAACACACACACACACACACATGAGGACAAAAAATGTTATCAGTTACCGGTCTTTATTTATTAATAAAGCTGTTAACACTGTTGGAGGAATGAGTTGCAACCCTTGGAAACAGAAATCTGGACACAAAGGAACACAAAACTCTAGCTAGGTCACTGAATGAAGCGTGTGTGCTCTTGATTTGTGAGCTGTTAACTGGATTCAGCTGTTTAGTATGAGTCTATGGCAAGCAGTTTGTGTATTAATTCATTGTCCTTGAATTTTTTTGGTCACACTGGTTTGACATTTTGTCACATATTGCTGCTAGTTGAATAAAAACACTATTAGTTCTAAACTCCTCCTTAACAATACGACTGCATTAAACAAGTTAACTATAATCATCAAACACTCTTACGTGTTCACCAGTAAACAGCAATTTCCCGTTAAATAAGTCATTAAAATATGATCAAACAGCGTGAGCTCCTCTGTAGGAGCCGTTAGTTAGCCTGGAGCTACAGGTGTGTGTAACACATCATGAAGAGGAAGACATCTGCACAGGTTGCTGTCCATCAACCTGGTAGCATAAAAAAAACATGTCGGCTGCTTGTTTGAGCTGGTGAAGAAAAGATTAGATTACATGCATGAGATAAAGATTTAAGATTGTTGCTAATCTTTCCAGTGGCTTCTAGTTCACCCTGAGCTCAGATTGCACAATGCTCAGGAAGAACTGGAGAAAACCCAAAGAGCGACACAATTTTACAAGTCTTTGCTTGTTAAAAGTTAAAGTGCTGTGACCTCTGTGTGCCAAAGTGTCTTGAGCTGAAATGAAGCCAGCTGTCTGACAGATTCAGTTTCACCGCTTTAAAACAGGATAACTGTAAAACTGACCATCAAGCTTCAGTGGGAGGCTTTAAAATCCCTCACAGTGTTTGTTATGAGAATCTGGAAGTTACACCTGCATCTAACCAGTGGATCATGTGACATTTTTACACATTCTTACACAATCACTTAAAGAGGGTATTCCTATTTTTAAGTGAAGTGAAGCAGCTGGGATGAGAATCAGCTCCTCTAAATCCGAGACCATGGTCTTGAGTCGGAAGAAGGGTAGAATGCCTTCTCCAGGTCAGGGACGAGGTCCTGCCCCAAGTGGAGGAGTTTAAGTATCTCGGGGTCTTTTTCATGAGTGAGGGAAAGATGGAGCGTGAGATTGATAGATGGATTGGTGCTGCGTCTGCAGTGATGCAGGCGTTGTACCGGTCTGTCATGGTGAAGAGAGAGCTGAGCTGGACGTCAAAGTTCTCGATTTACCGGTCGATCTACGTTCCTACCCTCACCTATGGTCACGAGCTTTGGGTAGTGACCGAAAGAATGAGATCACAGATACAAGCGGCCAAAATGAGTTTCCTCTGCAGGGTGTCTGGGCTCTCGCTTAGAGATAGGGTGAGAAGCTCGGTCATTCGGGAGGGGCTCAGAGTAGACCTGCTGCTCCTCCACATCGAGAGGAGCCAGCTGAGGTGGCTTCTGATTAGGACGCCTCCCTGGTGAGGTTTTCCGAGCACGTCCAACTGGGAGGAGATCTAAAGGAAGATCCAGGACACGCTGGAGGGTTTTTGTCTCTCGGCTGGCCAGGGAACACCTTGGGATTCCCCCGGAAGAGCTGGCCCAAGTGGCTGGGGAGAGGGAAGTCTGGGCCTCTCTGCTTCTGGGCTCGACACACATCACCACGAAATGCAAAATCGTGCATGTGAAATTTTGCACTCGTGCATGTGTCATGCACAGGCGAGCCAGCGGCGCGATCCCAGAAAGTTGAAAAGTTTTCAACTTTTCACCGCTGTCGCTTGGACAAGGACCAATCAGCGGAGGTTTCATTGACTGACCAATGAGTGGACAGGATGCTTCTCAGTACATCTCCGGGCAAACATGAAGGAAAAGTTAATACGTGACGTGTCGGATGTCCCAGATCTTTACAAGACTTCCCTTAACTCTAGCAAAACCTTGTGAGACTTCATATCTACCGCTTTTTCAACTCTGAACTGCTTTAATAACCCAAAATTCCCTCCAATCTGACGGCCAATCAAAACAACGGAAGACCTGCTATTCACTCTGGAACAGAGGCGTCGCTGGCTTTTGCCGCTGCCGCATGTCCCCTCCCGTGTGTCAGGTTATAAAAGCGATAGCGATGAGTTTCGCTGATCGCGGCCGTTTGTCGCCTCCCGTGTGTCGAGCACATTAGGCGACTGCCCCCACGACCCGACTCCGGATAAGCGGATGAAAATGGATGGATGGTTGAATTCCTATTTTTATTCCTGTTTCTATTTGTGTTGCTGAAACACTGAAAGGCCTGAAATAAAGTTTCTTTTATCCCAATCATTAGGTCTCGAGTTGTGGCTTTTGCAGAGATCATAACAGACACCCACAGTACTGATAATACACGTCCACATTTACATTCTCTATGCACACAAACATCACTATAAGCTGATGTTGTACAGAATGTTCCTAACATGTCTAAATGTGAATCTCCAGCTGGTTTCAGGTCTAAAAGTTGGACCGTTTTCAGCAGATAGTTGGCCCGACCTCTCAGCTTTTGGCAGGTTCTCAACATCGTATCCATCTGTTTTTCTTTCCATCCGTTCCCAGCTGTTCACTTTCATCACTTCACAAATCATTATCATCACACAAACAAAGGCCTGAAGTGAAGATAATTCACACAATCCAGCTCAAACACACACGTGACGCCAAATGTGTGTTTCTTCTTAATCAGACGCAATAGTGGAGTAATTAGTTATGCTGCAGCAGTAACGTCTCCGTGGATCCAGCTGAAATCTCCAGAGGTTCATCCGGACGCTATCAGCCAAGCTAACTTTACTCTGCAGCTGGCTGGAGCCGTGTTGGTTTTTCTGTCAGGAAACACTCGGATATTAAAGGATGCAGAACAAGTGCACGACCTGTGCTTTATTACCAAGTGATGACATGGGGATGGGCCTGTGTGTGTGTGTGTGTGTGTCACGTGTAAAGCCACTTTCCAGATAGAAAACTAAAAAAATGTACAGGCAGTCGAAGGGTATAATAATAATAATAATTTTATTTCTGTTATTTTTCTCTTCCTCTCATTTTTTAGCTACAGATTTAAACTCAAAGCTGCTCAGCAACAAATCAGGATGTTTCAGGATAAACCACTGGGTGTTGCACTTGAGCAGCTAAACATCAAACCTAAACAGACTCAACTGAAATGAAAACCTAAACTGGGGCCTTCTTGCCTTCTCTAGGTCGGCCTGTCTCCTGAACCCAGATGTATGCATGCATTAAGGTTTTGGTGTCATTTTTGGGAACTTTTAAAATCAGAAATAATGGAGAAAACCATTAAATGTCTGTTGAAAATCCACCTTTTGGCTTGTCCTGTTGAGGCAGAAAACTGTGATGAAATATTTCATTTAGATGCCAAATATTTGCATTAATTTAACAAAATGTGAGGCTTAAATTTAGCTATATTTATTTGAGAAAGTAAGTATACCATACCAGTTTATTTATAAAGCACCATGTAAAAACAGCATGGCAGCAAAGTGCTGTACATAAAAGAGCCAAACGCTCGAACATGTCAACTAAACACAATGAAAGCATGGAAATCAGGTAATACATAAAAACAGCACAAAATCACGGATAAAAATTCCTAAAACAGAATAAGAGAACAAGTAAAAGGTAACAGCACTATCGAGAGTAAAAAATAATGCAGCAAGTGATAAAAACAATTAAAATGGCACATATAAAATCTAAAAAGCTACAAGATGCAAAGGTGCAAAAAAAACTAAATTAAGAAAAGTAAAACTAGTGCTGGATTTTCATGTAAATTGTCACGGAGGTGGACTGAAGCTTTGGCCGTAGGGTGGTCGGTCCCTGTTGTGATGGCAACCCCCAAACCCGCTGGTAGATACCGGCGGTTAGCGATGCTGTCAAGCTAAAGAAAGAATCCTGGAGGAGCTGGCCCAAGTGGCTGGGGAGAGGGAAGACTGGACCTCTCTGCTTAGGCTGCCACCCCCACGACCCAACCCCAGATAAACGGAGGAAAATTAATGGATGGATGGATCTGCTTCCTCAAATGCACAATTTGCAGCAGCCATTTTAAAAAAAATATATAATGTTTAGCAAGTCTGAACAGGTTGTTCAGCAAACCAAACGAGAACTTGACGCATTATCAGCTTTTAAAGCACTTGATCAGAATGGTTTCCAGTGGAAATAAGGGCCTCAGGTGAAATGAAACCTTCAACTTTCCCGTTTCAGGGCAGACAAACCCTCATGAGCAGTGTTTCTTTGGAAGAGTCATTTAAAATGATGAATAAAAGGTCAAAGAGTCAGGTGAGATCACCCATATCCAGTAAGTTTTACTCAACCATGCAGCGATTAAAAAAAACTATTGAAACACAAACGAAATGTGTTGAAACATCTCTGAGTTATAAACCTCCGACTAGCCTAAGGAAGGCTAACTCATGCCTGGCAAAGGTAGTATAGGCAAGTATAGGGTGGGAATGTGTTGACTTGTTGGGAAACGTCAGTAAAGTTATATTCTTGTGTGTTTGTGAAATATTTGACTAACTTGTGTTGATAAGAAATTATTGTAAAATGAATCAAACTTTCAAATGTTGTGGAAGCCTGAAAAATGTGAAAGACTTCCAAACGGATTCAGGAATTCTATTTCTTTCCGTATCAGCCTCTCAGTTCCTGTCTCCTCCTCTTGTGCCTGGTAGCTGTGCTGCGAGGGCTCCTGCAAGCATATTTGAACCATAAACAGCCACAAAAACGTCACATGTAGCCGTGAACAAGCTCAAAGCACCAGGAAATCTATTCAGTCCAGAAAAGAAAACTCCATTGGCACAAATACATTTGACCAATATTCTTGCTGCCCACTTATTTCAGACTCTTCCTCCAACTCTTGAGAGGTGATTTATGTCCTGCTCAACATGGAAGTTATTATACAGGGTGTTAATTTCTGCTCAAGCACAAGTAGCTGAGCAGCTGTGCAGCAGCTAGTTCTGCAGAGGCACTAAAGTCCACAAAACAAACACCAGACCACAAACCACAACTTTCACACATCCCTGCTGTCCTGCTACTATTTGCTGCCAAAATCAGCTGCTTTTTCTCATGCATGACGCTGAACGCTGTTAGACTGTAAAGTAAAATGAGAGAAGTAGCAGGAAAATGTTTAGCTGTCAAGAAGGACGTTAGTCAAAGTAAAAGTGCTGTAAAAAGGGAGAAATTGAGAAAAATAACAACTGAAATATTGTTAGAAAAGAGGGAAAGGACTAGTGAGCATCACTGATGGAGCCGTGCTGCGTTATTGAAGCGTGACTCATTAGGATGCACACGATGATCAGCTGAGGAAAAGGAAAGGAGGAGGCTGCAGCAGGAGTGTTTTAGTCAGGAAACGACATTTTTGACACAAGAGGAACATAAAACATGTTTTATGTTGACATGAATCACTGAGGTGTTGGATGCACGTGCACCCGTGTGTGTGTGTGTGTGTGTGTGTGTCTGTGTGTGTGTGTGTGTGTGTGTGTGTGTGTGTGTGTGGGTGTGTGTGTGTGTTCTCACGTGTTCATTTGTAAGATGAACTGCAAGGGGGCTAAGGGAACAGGCGCGGTCGTTTCTGGGCTTTTCTGTTGTCAGATGTGATTAAGTGACTTTGATCAAAAACAGATTTTACTTTATAAAAGAAGAATGCATTTTCCTTCATCATCATCATCATCATTATCATCATCATCATCCTTTCTGTCTAAAGATGAAGAGGTTGTCAGAAATGAATCTGATCCCAAATCTCCATTTTCAACTCTTCATTCAGATTTTTAAAAGCAAACAGATGTTTAACAGATGAAAATGCTTCCATGTATGAATTAATCTATATTTATACTTCATTTAGGGGGAAATGGTAGCGTACCCATAGTAGTTTAGCTTCCTGAACAGCCTTGGTTCAAATATATAGATGTGATAAAATAAGATAGGAATAAACTTTATCATCCTTTTACTTGTAAAATTGTCCCGCTGTACCAGATCCACAATCATAAACAAACAATAGCAATAAAACCATAAACAACGAGTCCTCCCATCAGCACCACACTACTGGTTAATGTGGGATAAAAGAGCGTTTAGATTATTCCTCCTGCATGAGGGCGCTCTAACGCATCTGCCCATGTTACTCATCATGTAAGACATGATAAAGGTCTGCTCTGCAGTTATCCTCCCTGCCAAGCTGCCACTAAAGAAAGATCTCGCCACAGATTAACCCACTAACTTGGAGCAGGAGTTTCAGTATTATCAGCTTGGACTGGGCAGAGGATGCACAGCCAAGCTGGACTTCCATTCTGTAGACCTTAGGTTCAAATGGACTGATAAGCTAACAGCTAGTCCATGTGCCACTATGACCGCTGTTTGTCACTGCTGTCTGAAAACTGCTCTTTCTAAATTAGTTATCTCCTAACTTTCATTGAAGTTCATGCAAAATGGTTTTATAAACCTTTACACATTTTTAAAAATCAAATTTACTCATACTTGTATTACATTAGCAGTGGTCTCTGGTAGGAATGAATGCCTTGTAGGTCATACTCTAGGGAAAAAAAGCTCCAGTGCACCTGCTTCAGTGAGCCACAGCAGGATTTTGTCTGATTACAGCAACACGACTCTACCACTGACTCTGTTTGCTCTGCAACGTTGATGTTTTATCTCCACAAATAACACAAGCCTGGAGGAGTTCTGCCATGTTGTAGAGTTGCTAATGCTAACGGTTAGCTTCTACTAGCCGAGACGTTCTCTGCTGTTTCCTGGACGCTAAACCAACAACAGCCTTCCCCGTCGTGAGTCAAGGTGGGTGAGTCCATGAATGTTAAGTGACAGTGTGACGTAGATCTGTCAGGATTTCTAATCCTAGAGTTTCAGCATCTATTTTCTATCAGAAGCTAAAGCAGGAGGTAGGTGTAGGAGACTATTTTCATGTTCAGCCTGCATTAAACACTCAGTGACCGATTATATTTAGAAGTAATAATTAAAAAAAAGTAGTCATTGAAGTTGATCTTTAAATTTCACATTATCCTGTGATTTACATTTTAGCTTGTGTGTAAACAACAATAGATCCTGTGAACGATAGCAAACGCTAGTTCCGGTTGACGAACTCCGGAGAGCCGTGCTACTTCCTGTCCCCTTCACAGTAATGTCAACATGGCAGCGAACTGCACTTTTCCAGATCTCTTGGGAATTTGCCGAAAATTTCAGTCAATGACGTTCATCGTATTGTCGACGCTTTTTCATCTGCGCCACAAAGCAAACGAGAAAAGGGATTTAAATGGTACATTTCCCCAGTATGTGCACAACTATGACGGTGAGTACACAACGCGGCTGTGCTAACTAGTGCCAACTGGACTAAGAGGGGCGTGACAAACACGTTGTATTATTATTAAACAGTAACTACAGTTTTTGCTACCTGGACCTTATTTCTACTATGCAATACGTTCATTTACTCACCCAGAGAACTTTGGTGCTATTTGCAGTCTGAGAAATATCCGTCTACGATCGGCGTGTATCCATAATGGGAGTTGTTGTAGCAGCAGTGCAGCCTCTAAATAACGCATTATCGGCCACTAAAGTCCTTCATTTCACCAGTGATTTGGTATGAATCACTAGCGCTATTCCCGGTTAGTTCGGAGCGTCTTAGACGTGCTTTGTTTTCCTTTACAGAAGTTTAGTGAAACTAGCCGGCGGCGACTGCAGTGACGTCACGGCCGTTCGGCTTCACTGAGCAGAACTTTCACTCTGCTCTCACGGCGGTCGGTTAGACAGAACTTGCTACAGCAAATATCAACGTGGTTTGCATTTGCGTGCATTTTAGTTTCCAAATTTTCCAATAATTCCGTTGTCGACCGTCGTAGAGCACAGAGAGAAAGTTCTGCTCAGATCAGACGCGCTGCTATTCACCTGCTTTCTAGCAGCGATTTACTTTCACTTTACTTTCATCCATTTCGATCGAGGGGGTGGGGAGTAGGTTGATACACACACACACCAACACAGACATGCCAATCAAAGCAACATTTTACAATTAAATATCTTAATTTATCCTCTCATTTACCACGTATTTTCATTAGCACAATACTAGCCGGAAATAACTAACCTATACTTCCGGTCAGAACCCGGAAATAAGCATTTCTTCGTGCACAGGGTCCATTAGGTTTCCTTTTAGTTGTTCTTGCTGCCATGAAGTGAACCTTCCAGCTTGAGTTCATGTTTCACTTTTTGGACTGTGCTCTGGTCATTGTAGAAGGATGGCTTGTGGGAAGGGTAGAATTATCCAGATCTAAAAGGAATGTTTGGATAATTACTGGTAAAAAGCCATCTCCCTGCTAGCAGAGATTAATATCCTTTAGGTTTTTGCAAACCAGGCAATCTGAAAACAGAGAAACATTACATACACACAGGCTGGGGGAAGGGCGTTCACGTTTTCAGCCAAATGAACTCCGCTCTAATATAAACCAAAAACATCAGGAAACTTTTTCTGCAGTTGCACAAGACATTCCTCAACCTCACACAGTCATAGTGGTTATTGACATCAGGAATGAGACTAAATATGTTGTCCGGTCTCCTGCTGCTTGCTTCCCAGCAGAGAGGATAAGGGTTTGTCTACATTCAAATACTTAAATCTCATTATTAAAGAAGATGAGGTCCCTGATGGGTCTTTGGTTAAAGACAGGAGCTATGCTCCTTGGAGGTGGTTTTAGGGAGCATAGCGTGGACTGCACTTTTCTTTTCTTTGGACATTGTGCTGACACAGTGGCGCCCCCAAAAGAGTTTCATAGGGGTGGCCAGAGAAAGTTTTAGGGTTGCACACCAATTTGATCCTCATGGTAACTGTTAGGACATTTTAGCCTGTAGTGATGCAATAAATGCTCCTTTATTCATTTTCATTTGTTTATGGTTTGTGTGAACATTAATATGACTTATTAAAGAACACTGGTCTTCCCTGTGGACAGTGGGGTGGCCATGGTCACCATAGGCATGAATACGTAGACGCCCCATTGGGTGCTGGAGAGCGTAACAGCCTCGCCGCCATATTGGATGGGTCTCCTCACTCTCTAAAGTCAATGCAGCGTGAGCAACTATGCCCGTTTTTGTGGAGCACACGGTTGCAACAATCGTCGTACTATTGAAAACAGATCACGTGGGATTACTATTGACATTTTTAGCCTACCTGATGGGATTTTATATTTTCATTTATTTTAATTTAGTTTGTTTAATTATGTTGATAAGTATGTTAATTATGTGAGAGGTGATTGTGAACAGACTTTTAGAAGGACCGCTTTTTCACAGAATGTCCTATCATAATCGGGGAGTGGGTTAGGGTTAGTGCAATAGGGGTTAGTGTAATGTGGGCCTATGCAATATACGTAGATCAGTGCAATAGGGATCAGTGCAATATTAGGACAGTTCTGGGAGGTGTAAAACTGTGGTGTGTGCAATACAATCAATGTGTTTCAATTTTTATATTTTCCTTTGTGGTTTGTTACTACTGTTATTTTACCATAATATGGGCGCTGTTCTTATCTTTGTCTCTTTGTATTCTGTCTATATACTCTGTCTTTGTGAATTTTTATTAACCTATGTGTAACACCAACCTGCCAGGAGGCCTGCAGATGGAAATTAGCCGAAGGCTACAATCTGGCATATTTACATTTGTGAAAATGTTCATTAATATGCATTGTACCTCCTCTTTTTAAAATAAATAGATAAAAATTAAAAGTTGTATTTTAATTATCATGCCATAATATGTGTCTGGTTTTGTGAAAAAGTTTGATAAAATGTGTTTTTTAGTTGGGTAAGCACTAGGGATGAGCAAGTACACCACTATCTGTATCTGTTCAACCATCTAAATTATCTGTATCTGTACTCGGAGTAGGTGGGGCCTAAACCGGAAATGGGCGTGGTTTAACCGGAAGTGGGTTGGGCTTAACTCAGTATGTTATTTTAAGTCTGAAATTGATATGGATTGATCACATGTTGCTATATGTATTGTTTATTTGAAAAATATTTACAGAGCAGCCTCAGAATTGAGATTCAATGTTTTTGATCACAATAGTAAAACTACTACAGAACATGTTTTTCAATAAACTCAGAACATGAATATTTAAGTGCATGAATGGATACAACTGAACTCATGCAGTAGGAAATATAATCTACTAGAATATGACACAACTTTTTCATTTTAATTTTTTTTATGATCAAACAATTTTTTTCTAAAGTTCTTGGCATTTTTTCCCACACAAAGTTAAACAAAACAATGTTGATTAAGGTGTGTGTGTGCGCGCGTGTGTGTGAGAGAGAGGTTTTTCTACTGACCAGATAGCCCTGTGCCGTATTTCGAGAGAGAGCGAGACGACCAGAGTGAAGGACATGACGCGATACTAGCCGTTTTCAGCTCTCTCTAGTCAAATGCACCGCTATGAAACGGAACTTTAAATGTTACACAAACTGAAAAAGAGGCGAGCTGAAGAAGGGAGTACTGTTTACTGAAGCAACGTGATGAGAGAGAGCTACACAGAGGCCTCAGTCACTGTTGTGTGTGAGGTCTGAGCTTGTAGGGAGGGGCGGGCGCTCTGTGTGACTGACCAATCACAGAGCGTAAAGACAGTCAATTATCCAATGAGGATTCTCCTTCCACCCGAACACAGATAATCATGAATTTTACTCGGCTCATGATCATTCTCGTCAAACATGCATTATCCGGGCTCATCCCTAGCACCTTCCTCAGTAGAAATGAACAAGTACAGTTGGGTGTCTATGCATGTGATGGCCACCCCTTGGGGGCGCCACTGTGCAGACATTGTGCAGGCATGGACATTATACCACAATTTTCAACCATCTGTCCACCCATATATTTATGGACCTGCTAAACTTTATTCTGGGTAATGAGACAAAAAACATTTCTTAAGACAAATGAAGTAAAATTGGTACGTAAAATGTTTGGTGAGATTAGTTTTAAAGTTGCAGTTCTGCACCAGCAGAGTCTAAAACCACACTCGCTCTGTTTTGTCTATATAAGAAGAAATATTGTGTGGGTGGTTTTATAATAGCTCTGTTTCATGTGTTCATTCTAAAAGTGTCTCAATAAGCTGATTATGGGAATTCTGGTTTGACAACATCTATCATCTTTTGCAACTGCCCATAAATGCATCCCCTTCTTATCAAAGGCACAAATGCGGGGCTTGTTGAGGCCTTGCTTTTCATGTTGCATGTCACTGTATTTGTTGCAGAAAAAAGGAACAGCTCATGGAGCCAGACAAGTGACAGCCTAATGTTCAAAAACATGCACAGACAGTGATCAAAGTGCACCAGAATACAACTTTAACCCTTAACAGTGAAGCATCTGGGTCATTTAATGTGGTGTCTTTTTTCACAGACAGCACGCAATAAAGATCAGAATTTTTAAACAGCCTGAACTGAGCATAACCCATAAAAACATCCCATCTGCTTCAAAGGAAAACTGATTAGCTTCTCCAAACATCTGTCAATGATTTGTCATTCTCACTCGAAAGACCTCTGCATGAAACTAAAGGACACAACTTTGTCATTAATTCATTTATAGAATAAAGGTGAAATAAGCATTCTCTGACAGATTTATGCAGAAAGACTTCAACTTTTTGACAATAAAAAATGTTTTGTTTGCTTGTCGTGTCAGTCAGGTATTACATCTAATCTTTGCTATTTTATAACAGATTGAGTTCTAAGTACTCCTGTGTATGTAGACGCTGTTGCTATACAACAGACACGATGTTGTTACCTACTGTCTTGTCTTTTTTCTCTCCTTTACATTCAAAAGTGTTTGCATGCTTGGTAAGTTTCTCACTATATCCCACCTGCACTGGCTTCTTCACATTCATTTAAATCCAGTTTTTAATTCTATCCCTTGCTTTTCAGAGTCTTAATGACGCAGCAGCAACATACTTGCTCAAACTTGCACACTGAGATCCACAAATCTGTTTTTCTTGGACATTTCTGCATTGAGGCTTAAACACAAAGCTGATTTTGCAGCTGAACTATGGGACTGCCATCTGCAACTCAGAGTTGCAGCAGATATTGTTATGTTTTAGACTTGTTTAGGATGGCAACCAAGGTTGCTGATGTAGTGTCTCTGAGGAACTGAGGTGGTTTCCAGGACATTTAGTGTGCGTGTGTGTGTGTGTGAGTGTGTGTGTGTGTGTGTGTGTGTGTGTGTGTGCGTGTTTCAGCTCTGCCCTACCGTAACAGTTTAAAAACACCCTGACTTCTGTCCACAGTTCAGACCACTGCCAGGATTTTATCTTCATAAACTGAACTGACCTCAGAGGGAAATAACAGTTTTAACTCCACAAGATTTTTACTGACCGCGTGCATCTTCTTTTAGGTCCGTTTATCTCATTTCAAACTGATATTATCGGTAAACTCAGGCACAAAGCTCATGTCATTTTAAATTCCTTCATAAACACGGTAAATGTTAAATGACCTTTACTTGATATAGCACCTTCTAGAGTCCTAGAGCCCCCCAAGGTACTTTACAACACAATCATTCACACATGGTGGTGATGAGCTACAGTGTAGCCACAGCTGCCCTGAGGCGCACTGATGGAGGCAAGGCTGCTGTACACTGGCGCCACTGGTCCCTCCGATCACCACCAGTAGGCAATGCGGGTTAAGTGTCTTGCCCAAGGACACAATGACAGCGACAAACTGAACGGGGCTCGAGCCTGCAACCTTCCATTTACAGGGCGGACACAACTCCTCTGCCACCGTCGCCAAAATTTATTGTATTACAATAACCTTCATAGTCTCCAAATTTGAATACTGGGGGATTTCTCACCAATTGTGAGCCAGCATTATGCCAATATGGAGTTAGGAATCTTCTTGTTTCTATTCATAATTGGACAATGTCAGTGTTGCTTGTGGAGTTCCACAAGGGTCCAAACTTGGTTTCCTTTGGTTTAAACTGTAAGTGTTTCCATTTAAGTATATTATTAAACAACAGCCTATTATGCTTACAGTATGCTGATGATACACTGTTTCTGCTATCTTAAAGGTACAATAAGTAAGAAGTTTTCTGTGAAATAATCAGTAAACAGTCTAATGTCTCAATCATGTTGGAAGGAAGGTTACATTGAAACAGATTTACTTTTCAGCCAGCTGTTTTTTTTTCCTTTTAAAACGGACAAAGATGGACATAGACTTTGTTTACAATCTGTTCAGCCTCTGTACTTCCTGGTTCCAGAGCCAATCATATTTGAGCCTGCGGGGTTGCCAAGTGTGTGCCAGCATTTATAATTCAACACTAGCTGGCAAAAAGCTGAAGTGTTGCTTAAAAATGGAAGCAAGTGCATGGAGCAGCCTAGAAGTTTTTTCTCGTACCCTTAAGAAGCCACGACATTCTTTTTTTTTCTCTAATATTGGATAAAGAAGGCTAGAGGCTAACGTTGAGCTAACAATGCTAATGATGATTTAGAAAGAGATAGTTAGCAACTTTTTTCAATTACCAACAACTCGATAGTACATTGAAATGCATTTATCTACTTATCAACTTACTGTTTCACTCGTCTTCTAGAATCTTCTGACCCTGAGCTGAAACTGGCAACAGCTGCTCAGAGTGGACGCTTTTGTTTTGATACAAATCTGATTTAACTTGACTTGTTGAGCCCATTCCATAAAGGGTTAAAGGGAAAACGGAGATATGAATCAGTACTAGCAAGGTTTTTACGTTGCAGGTAAGTAGAATAAACAAATAGCTATTATCTAGTAAAGATCTAATTAGCTTTGTCAGATCTAGTTAGCTTTGTGTTAACTGTTGCTGCTGCCTCTTGGCCAGATCGTCATTGTAAATGAGAATGAGTTCTCAATCGACTCATCTGGTTGAATAAAGGTTGAATAAAATAAATAAATAAATCACCAAACACAAGAAAAACTGATTAAGGAGAGGAGACACTCAAACACAAAAGCACAAACTGCCCACCATAAGACCAAAGCAAGCTTCGTCCCATAGCATCACATTTATGTTGTCATGATGAAACTTCACTGTTGGTCAGATCAGATCATGAACTGTGAACCAGAGAGGAAATGGGAGTCCTTCCAGATGTTGCTTTCTCCACAGTTGGAGGTTCTCCTCTTACACTGGCTGCAGCGGCTGTGCTCTTCGATTTTATCCACCAGCAGCTGTCCTGCAGACCTGCTCACATGCGTACAGTGAGGAATGAGCAACGATCACAAACATAGATCTATATTTCTTATCCATAATTTTTCAGCCATACCTGAGAAAGCTCCTTTCTTCATCGTCTCGTTTTTGTTTGAGCTTAACGCTGCATCTCCACTCGTCCTCCAGTGACTTTCTGATGTTGTGTTTTGATTCTAAGCGATGGACCCGATCTAGTATTAACCTGTTGAGAAAGGACAGCTTAGCCTCTCTTCTTTGCCCTTCATGTTTTCTTTTGTATCCTAAACTCTACCTTTATCCACTCACTTCATTTTGTCGCGTTTGAGCATTTGTCTTTCTGTCTCCAGCTGTAGCTGATGGTTCTGCTGTTCTTCCTTCTTTTTCTGGGTGGCAGCGCTGAAATTTATCTGAAAAAGCTGTCAGTACATCAGATCAGTTTTAAAGTGCAGCAGAACAGTTCTGACTGTAGTAACTGTTGTTAGTAGGCTGTGATAAAGCCATAGGTGACCTTCTGTGCCCTTTCTCTGCTCTCTGCAAGGCCGACTGCCGTCTCACAGCGGTGGAACCTGGGGTTTCCACATGGAGGATGTGGAGTTTCCATGCACTTTTTACCCTCCACCTAGAGAATCAGTCAACAAGGTGATTTAAGGTACTTTCACAAACACTCATGATATACATAACATGTAAAAACAAGTTTTTGAGAGGCTTGTTTTTGGCAGCCTGCCCGTGGTTCACCGACAGGATGGGAGGTGGTCTTACACTGCTGCTTTCCTCTACTGATAAAATAACATTATCACTCAGGGAAACATAAAAACTATATTCTAGTTTGAATAGTTTTTTATTCTTACACCCCTAAATTATGTTAACTGGAAAAAAAAACCTGAAACTGCATTAAATCAGATATTATGATTTTACATAACATTACATCTCATTCCAGTTTGCTGCTCCCAACGACTGGAATGAACTGCAAAAATCACTAAAGCTCACTTCCTACGTTCCATTATCTACCTTCAATAATTCATTGGAATCAATAGTTTCTGATCAATGGGCCTGCTTCTGAGTACTTAAAGATTGTTTTAAGTCTGTTTTGATGGCTTGTACATATTATATATGAGAACAGTCCTTTGTCTTTAGCTGTTTTATCTTATTTTTGTCTTGGATTTTTTTATCTTGTCTGTTTTTTATCTTATCTGTTTGTGTAAAGCTAACTATGTGTCTGTTGCTGCTGCCTCTTGGCCAGATCGTCGTTGTAAATGAGAATGTGTTCTCAATCAACTCATCTGGTTAAATAAAGGTTAAATTAAATAAATTACCACAGTAATGTAGTCAGTATTCAAAACAACATTGTCAGAAATATCCCACCTCACCCAAGGCTTAATAAACAAAACAAACACTGTTTTCACATGTGGATGTTTAGGTCTAGCTTTAAGTTTTAGTTTGTCTCATATGAGGTCAAATCTCCTTTAGTTGATGAAATTACAATAATAAACAAAGCTATTTATTGGCTAATGTTAAAATTACAACTAATATAACAATCTGATTATATAACTATGACAAAAAAACATTAAAAAATAAATAAAAATGTCTCTTGCCACCTGTAGATCCACCACCAGAGGGCAGTAGGCATGTAAAGGACTTGACATGGCAGGTTTATGATGGAAGTTTTAATCTTAATACTCCATCTGGACACCTTAAAGGTGCATTATGTAAGACTGAAGTAAGAATGACATCTTGTGGTTAAATTTGGTTACGGCAGCCCACTTTCTAAAAAAACAAGTGATTTCTCACTCCCGTTCTGGGTTTGATGGCTGTTGCCAGCTACGGTTCAGCACCAGAAGATTCTAGACAAGTGAAGACGAGTCATACACAGTAAGTAGATAAATACATTTCACTGTAATATCGAGTTGTTGGTAAATGATAAAAGTAATTTGAGATATTTGTAGAGCTGACTGTTTTTTCTAATTCACCGTTAGCATTGTTAGCTAAAACATTAGCTCAACGTTAGCCTCTAGCCTTCTTTACCTGATATTAGAATAAAAAAAGATGCTTTTTAGGGGAACAAGAAATAACTTCTGGGTCACTTCTGTTACTCGGTTAGGATCTTTACAAAACGCTGCTGCCTTTTACCAGCTGGTGTCAGATTACAAATGCGGGCGCTGCAGCGTTAGATTCACAGATTGTAAACAAAGACTACGTCCCTCTTTGGCCATTTTGACAGGAGAGAAACTGACAACCCTTCAGCCGCCTGAGAAGGAAATCTGTTTCAATGTAACCTTCCTCCCAAAATGATTGAGACATTAGACAGTTTTGTGATTATCTCACCATAAAATTCTTACTTATTGTACCTTTAAAGCCACACGTTGCAACTTTTTAATATTTTAAAATCATTTTCTTGAGCCAGTATGTGCTAAAATGACCCTTTACACAGGGTTAATGAAATGTCACTCAGACCCCCACTGCCCTCTGTGGCCAGAATACCACAGAGTGGCGGTCCGCTCACTGTTGGACTTAGAAAATATTCAGCTGACATACCTGGTGCTGCAGTCTGCTTCCAGCATGTTTCCTGCATGTTTTAGATCATGAACACAGCTGATTTGTTTGATTTAGTGATGAACCGCTCCTGTAGACACTAATGAAGGCTGAGGAGACATTTCAGCTGTTAGATTAAGGTGTTAAAAAGACAAACGCACAGCGAGGAGATAAGTTTTACTTTTGGTTTCACTAACGGACACTAGGGGGTGCTAAAAACAAGCCAAAACTGCCAAGTGGTTAGTTTGACATGAATTTACAACAATAATCCTCTAGCTGGCTCAAAAATTCAAATGCATTCAAATTTCTAACATTTGATCTTTAAGGTACACTAGTTTTGGCTTGTTTTTAGCACCCCCTAGTGTTCATTGGTGAAAGAAGCCCACAGGGGGCGGTAGGGGCTGGGTGACCTTTTATTAACCCTGTAAAGGGTCCTTTTAGCACAAACTGGCTGAAGAAAATGATTTTAAAATATTAAAAAGTTGCAAAGTGTCCCTTTATGGCAGAAATCTGAATTTGCGATCTCAAGCCAAATTCTGATTAAGACCACAGAAATGATGTTTATATTACACTTATGTCTAGTTGCATTTTCACTTTATCCAGATGTGTCCTCTGCTGGACATCAATGAGTTTGTTATTAAACTGAGTCATTGAGGGATGAGTCATCAAACGTTGCTGACGATGAATTGGAAACTTAAATCATATGATCACACAAAGGTCACGATGACTAATGATTCTAAAAATGCCTTATGAACTATAATTAGCTCCAGTTTGATCCAGAGAAACACTTTTTGTATGAGTAGCTGTTTACAGATGTTACTTGTTGCTATTTTGTGAAGCTCTGCAACCGACGGTATTGTTTTCATTTTTAAATCCTTTATGAAATGCAGAGTGTCTGAGAGGATATTGTCAAGAGAATAAAGATTTTTAACTTTATGGTGTTGTTTTTAGTCATAAATGACTAAACTATGATTAATTTGGATTTATTCACATCCCTTCTTAGATGTAAAATCTGGGAAATTGTGAAAGTGTTTTGTTTCCTGCCTGCATGTCAAGAGCCTTCTTGTAATATTTGGTTTTCTGCTGTTTCTGCTGGAGCTGCTGAGTCCTTTGTGAGGCTAACCTGAAATGTAAAAAAACACACCTGATTACACGTGACCTGCATCAACATCTGGAAATAACCAAGTAGTACAAGTGTCACTGACTCCTGAAGCAGCTGGGCCTGGTTGAGATGCTCCAGGAGACGTTGGTTCTGCTGGTCGTGAGCGTCGTGCCTCTGTCGGATCTCCACCTGATGCTGAAGGTCGTTCATGTAGCGAAGCTGCTGGATCCTCCTGGGAGGAGTGAGGGGCCGAGCGTGGAAGACGAATGCACCCTGCAACCCGGGAGAGGGGCTTTCATAAAACCCTCCATGATTGAGAGCAGAATTCATGGTTCCATTGATAACAGGAAGTGGTCCAGCAGAAAAAGCAAAGAGGCCCCGGACCATCACACTACCACCACCGTGTCTGACTGTTGGCTATGACGTCATTTTCTCTTTCTCCTTTTAGACTCATGACCTTACCTAAGAAAGATGTTCTAGATACTTTAGTTCTTTCATCTCTTTTGAACAAGGCAGTGCTTTTGTTATCAAACAGGTTCTACTGAAGTGACTTTTTAACTCTACAGGTAAGTTACCAAGCCAGGTTTCCCCTTTATTAAGTAAAATGATCATTTGAAACCACACTTTGCATTAACTTGAGTTATTTTTGTCTGATATTGAAGTTTCTTTGCTGATCTGAAACGTTTACGTGTGACACGTTCACACAGCACTATAAGGAACGTGTAGCGGTCTCTGTTTCTGCAGCTACAGCCAGCGTACAGCTGCGTGGTGTTGTTGAGCGCTCGCGTGACCTCCCACAGCTGTCACCAGAAAAACAAACAGCTTCACTTTAAATGCTGCTTTCACGTCACACTCCTGGTACATCTGATAACACATTTAAGGATAACGAAACACAAAAGTTCCAGTGAAGCTGAACTCACAGGGAAGTCGGAACAGAAAGCCTTCTGTCGCTTCTCGGACATTTGCAGGTTAAACGCAGCTACCTGCTTTGCATGTACTCGCTGTTCGGTTAGCTTTGCCTGCCAGACAAAAAACACACAGCCTTCAATTAACACCAATTAACAGTGACAAGATTCAAACAACATGAGAACTAGAGCGTGGCTTCGGTTTTAAACATGTTCATGGGGAATTGTGTGCGTGGGGAGGTTTGAGTGAATTGAAATAATTTTTAAAGAAAAATTATAAACAGATTGTTTTAATATTTAGTATCATAAGGTTTATTTCACAGACGATGAGTTAAATCTGAGATTAGGCCGTTTGGAGAAACCTTTACAGCTTCAGTTTGAGGATGCAGAAGTTTCATCATAAACAATATCCAGTTTTATTTACTGAGTCGAAAGCTTGTCTTAAAGCAGCATTCCGCAACTTTGCAGTTATATGGTCTCTGTCGCCCTCTAGAGGCTTGCTGCGTAACGTCACTGTCGTAACATTTAATCGCTTTCTCGGGCATAAGAGGCATGTTTACATAATGTCAGGCAAAACAACGAAAACAAACTTTTCCACCTCCACACATTGAATAAATAGTTTTATCAGGACTGTATAACAACTTTATGCCCGACCAAACCCAATAACCCTGGTGAAATCATTTATTACTTACCTAGCCATTAGCAGCACGGCTAGGTTAGAGTCCGTAGTTCATGCTGTTCTTTCTAAAAGAGCTCTCCAGCGAGGAAAAGACGGCCCAATAATAACTCTGGTCTTTGCTCTTGCTCTATCACGTTCTTCTTTCTTTTCCTAGATTCCTCTGATAAGGGATTTCTAGCTTTCTTTGGTGAATCTGCTGCTTCTAAACAGCGAGTTTACGTTATACAATTATGGCAAGCCAAAGGGAGAAAAAAATGTGCGTTCTAAACTCGCATTATGTCCGCCAAAACGCTCGTTCAAGACGCGCGTTTTGGCGGACATAATGCTCGCTTTTAGAACACGTGACTTTTTGCCCCCTTTGGCGCCAAAATACGCGTTCAAGATGCGCCGCATTTTGGCGGACATAATGCGTGTTTAGAACGCGCGCTTTTTTATCCCTTTGGCTTGCCATATTCTGCCGTAAAACGACACCCAGTCAGTACTTCCGGCGCTACCCAAAGCACAATAACTGTAGAGCGCAGTAAGCAGACGTGGGACCCCCCAACACTATCACAGGTATGAAAATCAACATAATAGATAATAGTATGATGCAAAAACTTTACAAAAAAGCATAATTTTAAGGTGTAAAAGTTGCGGAATGTTGCTTTAATAGTTTATTCTAGTGTGATTTAGACAGATTCATGTTTATATAGACTGACCTTGTTTGGCTCCATGGCTGGAGTCTCAGCTCCCACCTGATTCAGCTCATTATCTGTGATCTCATCAAACTAAAACAGAAGCTTGCATAGAAAACAATCTAGGATCATCTTTTCATGGCTTAAAGGGAAAAAACTTGAACGAAATCTGGAGAAATAGCTTTCATGTTGATGTTTTGCTTTGGTTCACACTCTGAGGCTGGATCAGTCTGAATATTAGTAATACAATATTTTTGCATCCAGATGTCTGTGAAGTAAGGCTAACCAATGAAAACCTGCAGACCTTTGTGTTGTGGATGTGACCTACCAAACCAGAGCAGGCTGTTAGGATCATAAAGATGCATGAAAACTCACGCTAGTCATTTTTGTGATTACACTGTAAAAGCATCTGTGGACACACACACACACACCAGATCCTGTTCCATGCCCTGCAGGTCTCTTTGCTGTTCTCTAAGCAGTAAAAGTTTCTCTTGTGCCTTCTCCTCCGCCTGTTGCTGCTCCCGTCGGTACACTGGAATATTCCTCAGCGCTCGCTGCGTACACCCGTAGCACAGCTCCTGCAGAGGAAAGAAAGTCCTCAGATATTTGAACTGATTGATAATCGTGCGTCTCGGCTCATTAATGGTAAACAAAACTAAACCTGAGATATTAATGCTTTTTTGCTGCCACATCTGAAAATGACCCTGGATGACTCCAGGTAGGTACCATAAAACTCCACAGCAACATTTTTCTATCTGCTGTTATGAGATAAATGAGCTAATTCATTTTAAATGAGATAAATGCTGGGTTTGAATTACAGGGGAGGTAGGGGGAGCCCAGCTCCCCCAAAAGGGTGATGGGCTCCCCCAAAAGTTCTCAACTGACACACCCAGGGGGAGCCCAAAAGATGATCCAGTGTGACCCCCCCAACCAAGTTTAACGGAGGTGATCTGTTGGATGAATTCCCACGCCCACCACCGCTATTATGGAATTCTCACGGGGCTCCCCTAGAAACCTGTGAGTGCTTCGAGCCCTGGATAAATGCTACCTCTCTTTAGTTTATCAACTTCATCATAGCCACTGATACGAACACCTGCACACCTTCACCTAGGTACGTGCTTCCAGAGCAGCTCACACTCACCAGGTGTTGGTCCAGTGTGGGAGGAGCTCCGTTTGAACTGGAGATGTTATTACCAGGAATCAGACCAGACTGTAAGCTGCACATGAGGAAGAAAATAACAGATTTGTGCTGTTTCCTGATCTCATATATCTTTATAAATTGGCTGGGGGCTTCATGTCTGCATGGAGAATAAATTTGACCATTTAGCCGTCAAGCTCACGCTGTCAGCTTCAATCTAAAGCAGAAAATATGTGACTGAAACACTAAATGTTAATTGTGTTTGCTATGACTCTGACTCAAGGACATCAATCAAATTCAGAACAGATTAACGACTGAAACTTTTGCACAATTATATCAGACTGATGCAGCCGCACATAGAAATGGCTTTTAGCTTTTGGCTAAACGTCAGATTTGTTGGACTTTTCTATCATTTCCAGCTATGAATAGATGTAAACATTTCCTCAGCATTTTTCTAAAAATAAATGGATGCACAAACCACATATTATAAATATTAAAGGGACACTAGTCAGTTTTGGCTTGTTTTTAGCACCCCCTAGTGTTCATTTGTGAAAGCAAAAGTAAAACTTATCTCCTCGCTGTGCGTTCGTCTTTTTAACACCTTAATCTAACAGCTGAAATGTCTCCTCAGCCTTCATTAGTGTCTACAGGAGCGGTTCATCACTAAAGCTAACAAATCAGCTGTGTTCATGATCTAAAACATGCAGGAAACATGCTGGAAGCAGACTGCAGAGCCAGGTAGGTCAAGCTGAATTTTTTTCTAAGTCCCAACGGACCGGACAGGCAACAGTCAAGTTGCAAGTGGAATATTCTGGCTACAGGGGGCGACAGGGGCTGGGTAGCATTTCATTAACCCTGTAACGGGTCGTTTTAGCACATACTGGCTCAAGAACATGATTTAAAAATATTAAAAATTTGCAAAGTGTCCCTTTAATGAGAACAACTGGAAAGCAGCAGAAACTTTACAGCTGCTGAAGATTTCCCATCACAGCTGTATTTGCCTGGAGCAAACAGGAAGCAGGACACAGGATGTTGTTTTTTTTTACAACTTGCAGGGTGAGACTTGTCAATACAGTTTTTCTCCATTGGTTCGGTTCATTTCTTGAAACAGAAATTACATTCTCAAAATAACATGGACAAACCTCCAAACCTCTTGGCAAATGTTCACAACAGAATGGCATTTCTCATTCATTTAATCAAACGGCAAATGCCTTAGTACATGTCTCAATTGTCTCAGTGCATCTTTGCAAATGATTAAGTACAAGTAGCCTACAGTTATACAGTTAGCCCACATTTAGCACATTTTCCAAATGAATAGATCTTGTAGATCTAAACTGATTAGTTGATTCTCAGTCCAATGATCATTCTTTCCAAAACATGTCTGCATGATTTCATTGTATAAGTACTTGCATGCACAACTGTCTGTTCAATTGTCAAAATTGGTCAAGAACATAGTACCATGAATACCATATATGAATGTCTTTGAATATTTGATACATTGATGACAGTCAGTCAGGTGAAACTAGACTATAAATATAAACACAATAAGCATCTCCACAATAGACCGGGTTTTGAAGAAGCATCAGATGACAATGAAACAAATCTACAAGGTACCATTTGAGAGGAACTCTGACAGAGTGAAGGAGCTGCGGTACCAGTATGTAAATGTAAGTCAGTTACTGGTTGTCTCTCATTATAGCCTTACATATAATTACAGTAAGCAGTAGTTCACTTATTTGGTTTTACAGTTTTTCTCCATTGGTTTGGCCCATTTCTTGAAACAGAAATGACATTCTCAAAATAACATGGACAAACCTCCAAACCTCTTGGCAAATGTTCACAACACTATAGCTCACCTGCAAAAGCTCATATCTCTTCCAGAACTGTTAGGTCAGGCTTCAATCTAAATCCCTTTCTCATTTAAACAGTCAGTGTCTCCAGAATGGCAAAGATCCTTCTCAATAGCTTTGGCTCATTTCTCGACACAGATCGGACATTCTCATCATTCTTGGTGCTTTTGTCAAAATAAACCTGGATGGTTGATCACAACAACATGGTTCACCTGCAAAAGCTCATATCTCTCCTAAAACAGTTCACTCATGTGTCAAAACTACATTCCTTTCTAATCTGAATAGTCAGTGCCCCCAAAATGCATCGTCCCTTTGGCATTGTGTGAGTACTGCCATACAAAATGTTTAGATGTTTTGTCTCTATGGCAGAGGACCAACAATATACAATGATGTATGATATAAGTATCATAATGATAATTGTATAATACAGTAAACTGCGGTTTTCTGTTGAAATTGTTGAAGTCAGATGAAGCAAATACTGATTCTGAAATCAGGTAAAGGAGGTATTGAAACCAAATAGGTGAACTACTGCTTACTGTGATTACAGGTAAGGTTATAATGGGAGACAACCAGTAACTGACTTACATTTACATACTGGTACCGCAGCTCCTTCACTCTGTCAGAGTTCCTCTCAAATGGTACCTTGTAGATTTGTTTCATTGTCATCTGATGCTTCTTCAAAACCCGCTCTATTGTGGAGATGCTTATTGTGTTTATATTTATAGTCTACTTTCACCTGACTGTCAATGACTGTCATCAATGTATCAAATATTCAAAGACATTCATATATGGTATTCATGGTACTATGTTCTTGACCAATTTTGACAATTGAACAGACAGTTGTGCATGCGAGTACTTATACAATGAAATCATGCTGACATGTTTTGGAGAGAATGATCATTGGACTGAGAATCAACTAATCAGTTTAGATCTACAAGATCTATTCATTTGGAAAATGTGCTAAATGTGGGCTAACTGTATAACTGTAGGCTACTTGTACTTAATCATTTGCAAAGATGCACTGAGACAATTGAGACATGTACTAAGGCATTTGCCGTTTGATTAAATGAATGAGAAATGCCATTCTGTTGTGAACATTTGCCAAGAGGTTTGTCCATGTTATTTTGAGAATGTCATTTCTGTTTCAAGAAATGAGCCAAACCAATGGAGAAAAACTGTAATACCTCCTTTACCTGATTTCAGAATCAGTATTTGCTTCATCTGACTTCAACAATTTCAACAGAAAACCGCAGTTTACTGTATTATACAATTATCATTATGATACTTATATCATACATCATTGTATATTGTTGGTCCTCTGCCATAGTGACAAAACATCTAAACATTTTGTATGGCAGTACTCACACAATGCCAAAGGGACGATGCATTTTGGGGGCACTGACTATTCAGATTAGAAAGGAATGTAGTTTTGACACATGAGTGAACTGCTTTAGGAGAGATGTGAGCTTTTGCAGGTGAACCATGTTGTTGTGATCAACCATCCAGGTTTATTTTGACAAAAGCACCAAGAATAATGAGAATGTCCGATCTGTGTCGAGAAATGAGCCAAAGCTATTGAGAAGGATCTTTGCCATTTTGGAGACACTGACTGTTTAAATGAGAAAGGGATTTAGATTGAAGCCTGACCTAACAGTTCTGGAAGAGATATGAGCTTTTGCAGGTGAGCTATAGTGTTGTGAACATTTGCCAAGAGGTTTGGAGGTTTGTCCATGCTTTTTTGAGAATGTCATTTCTGTTTCAAGAAATGGGCCAAACCAATGGAGAAAAACTGTAACTGTTCATTTCAATAGTAGATTATTCCAATTTACACTGATTCCAGGTGTGTTTGTGTGTGTCAGGAAGCAGATGATGATCGAGGAGAACCTTTCCCTCAGGTAGTGTTTGTGCATCACTCATGGAGCTGGAGGTTGCCAAAGTGTCAGTAAAGGACAATCTGGAACCCCCCCACTGAGGTCTCACTGACTCATCTCTGCAAACTGAACCGCTCCGTCCAGACTGTGAGTCATTGTGTGTTGAGTACTTGTTTGTGGCCTCCATAGGTGGTGTTGAATTCAGCTCCTCCTTTTCTGGAGCGACAGCTTTCACCTGCAGGGTCTGGCTGGATTTGATCTCGCTCTGTTGGGGAACCTCTGCAAAGACACACAACCCTCTGAGTAGGTCCTCTGCTGTCAGGCTTATCATCACATCCAGTGGTCTGTGTTTCTTATCTAAACCGCCTGCATATCCTAAGGTTAGAGAAATGATTTCAGTTATTTACCTTATCTAAGAACAAGCTGCATCACAAGACTCATCAAAGAAAATAACGTTAAATAAACCCCAGCTCTTGTAAAACCCTGACGTTTTGATGCCACTGGTGAAATCAGATGCAAAACCAGGAAACCGAAGCAAAAAGAGGAAAAACTAACAAAAAAAAAGTGATGCCAATGTCTGGGGATGGCAGACTTTTATGAGGAATGTGGCAACATTAGATTTATTGATATCTTGTTTAACTTTGTGCCGAAGCTCTTTCACCTCCTGAGCTCCTCCGGTTTGTATTTGGTAACAAGCCCCCTCCATCCTTGCCTCCAGCTCTGTTTTCTGGCTGAGACGAGCAGACGGTTGGCAAGGCCACAGGGTTGGCAGTCTCTGGCCTTTGGAGCTTAGAAAGTGCACCAGACAGTAAAGAAACGCTGCCTCCAGCTCTCTACACGGCCAAAATTACAAAAGGAAAGAACATCTGTATCCAAATACGGAGTCTGATGATAAACCAAAGCACGCTGCTCTACTCACACGGTTAGATCGGTTGTTGGTTCCACTCACGGCCATGAGGAAATCTCTGCTGAAGTTCATCTGCACCTTTCAGGTAAACATGACAGGAAACCTGTTGCCACAGAGTTCTCTAATGAGAAAGAGACACTAAGCAGACGAGTCACCTTGTTGTTTTTGAACCACAGAACGCCAATTTTTGTAAGGATGAGGAACACGTTTTTCTCTGAGGCCAAAGCTTTGTAGAGCACCCCGAGAGTTTCTCTAACGCAGCTCTCTACGACGTCCCGACTGAAGGGCGTCTGACGGGAGACCGCCGCAAAGTTCAGCTGCACTACCGGCAGGCGAGCTGCTGCAAGGGACACACACACACACACACACACACACGGTTTCAATATCAGGCAACATGGTGGTGCAGATACTGTTGCTAGAAAGTAGCAAGAAAGTTGCAGGTTTGAATCCCGGCTGGACGTTTGCATGTCCTCCCCACGCGTGATTGGGTTTTCTCTGGGTGTTTCGAGCCTCACATGCATGTCAGGCTGATTTGGGACTTTAATTTGTCCCTAAGTGTGATTGAGTGGTCTTGTTTGCCCTGAGATGGACTGGTAACTGTCCAGGAAGTACCAGCTCAAGGAGTGGTTAAGAATCAATACCAGTACTACAGGTTTATGCACACAAGATTTATGAATGGATCTTAGTTTACGTTGCAGCTCTGTGTTAAATGGTGGAAATTTGTTCCAATGGAAATGTGGTAAATACACCAACATGTATACATCCCAACAAGAAATAATAATTACTATTACCTGAATTATGGTGTTTTATTCTTTATTTTATCAAAAAAAAGAAGAAACGTGACTGGTATAAGCTCCTCTTACACACTGATGCTTGTGCTTGTGTCTCTCACCTGCAGCTGGCAGCCAGGTCTGCTTCAGACCCAGACACCGGACCAGTTTCCCAGCCAGGATGAAAATGGGTCGCTGGGTCTTTGTTAACTGGTTTCCTTCACTTAAAATCTGCTGAGATAATGTGAAGGTCCCCAGTCCTGACAGGCAGACCCCCTGATACAGACAATCAGTGATAGATAGATAGATAGATAGATAGATAGATAGATAGATAGATAGATAGATAGATAGATAGATAGATAGATAGATAGATAGATAGATAGATAGATAGATAGATAGATAGATAGATAGATAGATGATAGATAGATTCTTACTTTATGTGAAATCATCTGTTGTTCGATATAGGAGGAGATTGCTACCCAAACAAGATCAATATCTGAAAAAAAAAAAACATTTGATGACGCGTCACATGATGCGTGATGCATCACGCATGATTCATGACAGTTAATAAAAAATAAAATGGATATTAAGTCACCACGTTTAGAGAGCTGAGGGACAGCGCGTCTCCCCCCGTCCCCTCCAGACACCAGCCGCAGGATGTCGGTCATTTCCGCCACGGGTCTCCAGGTGAAGGAGGCTTCTGCGGAAGGTCCATGCATGTGTCACCGGCTGCATCCATCAGGACGTCGGGAACGTCTGAGGTGCGTTTGCGGACAGAATTGCGCCCAGCTGCGTCATCTTCTCACCGGCATGACGCGCAAATGCGTCAGCGACGCAAGTCTAATCACTTCTGCTGATACTTTAATGAAAACATTTATTGTTAAACTATAAAACAGAAATTGTTTACTGCAGCATAACTGCAAACAAAACAGCTAGACAAAAATAATCCGATGTGTTGCTGAACAGGCTCAAAACTGTGAAACAAAAGCAAAAGCAACAGAAGCCTGAGTCGCACCTCCTTCTAGCAGCTGATATAAAGTTATGCAGGTCTCGGTTCTGACAAAACTTTCAAATCTCCTGAGACAAGATGGTGGGATTACTCCAAGTCCTGCTGCTGCTCCTGACGTCACTGACAGGTAAGCGAAATCATTACTAGAATAATAGAATATAATAGAATAGAATAGAATAGAATAGAATAGAATAGAATTTAACAAAACAAAATAGAATAGAATAGAATAGAATAGAATAGAATAGAATAGAATAGAATAGAATAGAATAGAATAGAACAGAACAGACATTAATTAAATTGAACATCTGGTGTAACTCCAGAAACAGAGGTAATTCAGTAATAATGTTAATAAAATTATGGTTTTAAAATAGTTCTCTTCATGTTAAACTTACTGTATTACAGAGGGACAGTGTGATTTTGTTTACCTGCTAGTTAAAAATACAAACATATGAGATAATTGGGGGTATTTTGAGTTTTTATGGGGTCATGATAAAGAGAATCTATCATTTAATATAAAACTAAATGGCAGAATTGGGATTAGGCTTCAGGAAAAGTCTGTGACTAATTCTGTAGGTGAGAATAAGTTTGTTTTCCCTTCAATATTTTTAACATCTGCTGGTAGAAAAGCCAAAATGGAGTTGAACTAACTTTAAAATGGTAAAATAATAAATGTCTCTCAATTTGGATTTGCACGACTGAAAAAAAAGCTTCTCAAATCCTACAAAGTTCATATCTTTAAATGTCAGCAAAAACAAGTCATGAGTCACAACTTTAGTTCAGAAGGAATTACAAAAATGTCTCAAAAAGTGAAATGAATAAAACTAACACGACTCTTGTGCAGTTGCGTGCTCGATAGGACCAAAGGTTCTGGACATCAAGGCAGGTGAGATGGTGGCGATGCACTGCCCTTGGACCCATCACCCTGAGCTGATGTGGACCAGTCACACCAGTCAGGAGATGAATGTCACCAACATTACATCAGCATCAGCTGATCACAGTCAGACGGATGTGCTGATTGGTGGATGGAGCCTTGTCATTCTCAGAGTGTCGGACATCCATCAGGGGAATTACTCCTGCTCTGTTAGGTAAGATTCAAACATTCCTTGGCAAAAACACATCACATGCTGGGGACATTTGACTGTAACAAAGTGTAGATTAGAGTCGTGATCATTTGTCTGTGGGGAGCTGGTGCCTGTCTCCAGAGACAGAGGACACCCTGGACACGTCACCAGTCCACCTCAGGGTCTAAATGAGATTTTACCAGTTGTTAAAAGATTATTTATCAAATACAAACACTGTTGGTGGCATCTGATCGTGTTTATTGGGTTTATTCTGTAGAGTCATCAGCTGGGTGGTTTTGACCCAACCTGGAAATATTCTGATTATGTGCATTAATATAAAATATGAGGGGCATGAATGTGAATTCATAGCCTTAATTAGCTTTCACCATCTAATGTTTGAGGATAGGTTTAAATAAATGGTATTTTGGATTGGTGCTGCGTCTGCAGGGATGCAGGCGTTGTGCCGATCTGTCGTGGTGAAGAGAGGAAGACGAAGCTCTCGATTTACCGATCCATCTACGTTCCCTCGTCTATGGTCACGAGCTTTGGGTAGTGGCCAAAAGAATGGGATCGTGGATACAAGCGGCCGAAATGAGTTTTCCCCGCAGGGTGGCTGGGTTCTCCCTTAGAGATAGGGTGAGAAGCTCGGTCATCTGGGAGGGGCTCGGAGTAGATCTGCTGCTCCTCCACATCGAGAGGAGCCAGTTTAGGTGGCTCGGGTATCAATCAATCAATCAATCAATCAATTAAATTTTATTTGTATAGCGCCTTCCACCGCCTTTGCGGGAGCCCAAGGCGCTGAACATAAATACCATAAAAAGATAAAAGTCGATCAAAAAGGGTTAAAAAGGGATAAAACAAAATAAAATTACATAAAAGCCAAGCGATAAAAGTGAGTCTTCAAGCGACTTTTAAAAACCTGCTGTGTTGGAGATTGCTTCACATCAGATGGTAGGTCATTCCACAGAGTAGGGGCCATAACTGAAAAGGCCCGGTCCCCTCTGCACCTGCACCTGGCACATGGGACAGCCAACAACCCAGAGAGAAGAGACCGGGATGGCACATGCTGTTTCAACAAGGGGGAGCACTACCCTGTAAAGACCGATAGACATACAGCAAGATCTTAAACTTAACCCGATAACACAGGTAACCATAGTAATGAGGTCAATACAGGGGTAATGCGTTCTCTTTTCCCAAAAGTCTAGCTGCCGAGTTCTGGACCAATTGCAGCTGCTTCGATGCTGCCTGACTCAACCCAGCATACAATGCGTTACAATAATAGTCCAGTCTTGACAAAACAAACGCATGTATTTCTGTCTCAAGATGAGGTCTTGACAACATTGGCTTGATTTTAGCTAGACGTCGTGAATGAAAAAAACAAGACCTCACCACCATATTAATGTGGGTCTCAAATTTGAGGTCTGAATCTAATCTCACTCCCAAGCTAGTGACCACTGACTTCTGGTATTGCGACAGAGCCTCTAAATTCATAGCAGGACCCCCACCTGCCTTGTCTGTTGGATAGAAGGTTATGAGCTCAGTCTTCAGCCAGGACTTCACCTCCTCCAAACATGTCAATAATGCCACAATAGAACCTGGTCATCTGGTCAGGATGCCTCCTGGACGCCTCCCTGGTGAGGTTTTCCGGGCAGGTCCAACTGGGAGGAAACCCAAAGGAAGACCCAGGACACGCTGGAGGGATTATGTTTCTTGTCTGGCCAGCGAACGCCTCGGGATTCCCTCAGAGGAGCTGACCCAAGTGGCTGGGAAGAGGGAAATCTGGACCTCTCTGCCTCCGTGACCCGACTCCGAATAAGCAGAGGAAAATGGATGGATGGCTAGATGGATGTTATTTTTAGTATATTGTGAATAATATTTAATTATCTGTAGAATTAACTAATAATATTCAGAGTATTACTGGCCCAATTACCCAGATTACAGGTATTTCTTTTCCACCCAGTACTGAGTGGCCTTGACTTTAGAACAGGGTCAGTTTAAACCAGTTTTAGTGCAGAAATCATCACCAATACAGCAGCTCCTTTAACAGGATGTAGGAATATAAAGCAGGATTTGAAGCCACAAGGAACTAACGCGCCCCCCAGTGGCTGGATGATGTAGGTTTACTTTTATGTAAATAGATATATTCTCCAGGGTTCAGCCCACCAGAAAGATCCAAACAGAGTTATTTTATTATATAAAATCCTGTCAAACATGAATCTAAGTTGATTTATGTCATGACAGGAATACCAGCAACCAGTTCTGGTTCAGGCTCCGAGTGCACACATCAGAATCCAGAGACCACGAAGAGAGGAGCCAGTACCCTACGACTTGTTACACTCAGGATTCCTGCACATTGTTTTGTCCCACAGAGAGCATCCC
This sequence comes from Aphyosemion australe, assembly GCA_006937985.1. Lineage (NCBI taxonomy): Eukaryota > Metazoa > Chordata > Actinopteri > Cyprinodontiformes > Nothobranchiidae > Aphyosemion > Aphyosemion australe. The sequence goes on along the minus strand of SSNS01000736.1, from coordinate 100,507 downwards.
TAACACAGACACTCCCAACATTACAAGTAGAGGCGTTACGTGGTACAAGGTATTAAAACGCAACAGATGTATGAGTTTGGATGAACTTACCGTCTGGTTACTGCTTCAAAAAATGGATCTTATCTTGTAGGAGGGGGAGACGTCACCAACTCATCATTACTTCTCTAGCGTGGAGGACAAAGACAGCGGCGTCTACACCTGCATCAGATCTTACCTCTACAGAGGTCAAACGTACAACCGGAGCTTCACAGTGGTACTCGATGTCCAGCCAAGCAGTAAGAAAATATGTTCAAATTTAAATTTAAATCACCTGTTAACATGTTTTTAATGTTCATTATGTTCCCACAGAAAAATATAGACAAGCTGTGATTCTGTCACCGCAGCAAAATGATGTATTTCCTGTGGATTTAGGTGAGTTTCTGAATAACGTCCTAAAAAACAGAGTTTATCTATAAAATAAACCGATTCAACTCTTCCTTTAAAGGCTCAACCGTGGTGATCGCGTGTGAAGCTGTCATGTACTCGGACTATGAAGAGGTGTTTTGGATAAGCGATAAATCTTTTGTAGAAAACAATGACAGCTTGCCAGTTTTCTACAATTATTCAAGGTAAAAATGATAAAAAGTCTCAGAAATCTCAGAACTTCGGAAAAAATGATCATTTATTTTCTAAAAGTCCAGTTTCATGTGGAAACATTGTTTTCCTTGCAGAACAAAAAACACAAATGAAATACACATGACAGCCTCGTTAGTCTTCAAAAGAGTGTCAAAGGAGGAAATGATGAAGAATTACACCTGCAAACTGGAATCTGACCTCCAACCCTCCACCTTCGTCACCATCACACTCTCCCTAAAAGGTAAATGCACAGGTAGACATGCTGCTCTGACTTTAGAGGAGTTTGTCTTCACTGAAACGTAACCATTTAAAGGGACACTTTGTAACTTTTTAATATTTTCAAATCATTTTCTTGAGCCAGTTTGTGCTAAAATGACCCTTTACAGGGTGAATGAAAGGCCACCCAGCCCCTGTGGCCAGAATATTCCACTTGCAACTTCACAGTTGTTCAGTTTTGCCAACGAACACTAGGGGGTGCTAAAAACAAGCCAAAACTGACTAGTGTCCCTTTAATATAAAAATGTTCTAACATGTTTTTTTAAGCTTTGCTTTTAATCGATTTAACTTGTCTTTTATCTTCCCACAGCTCGTTCAATCTCCCACTTCTCGTCTCTCCGTCTCGTCCTCTGCATTTTAAGTGTTATGATAATGATAATTGTTTTAATAATTGTTATTCATAAATCCAAACTCATCAATGCTTTTTGTCATCGAGGCCCTTTTGGTTGCAAAGACGATCCGAGCCGCACAGATCCTGGCTCAGGGTCTCACCTACTGCACAGTACAGCTCTTAAACCCAGCCAGACCTGCTAGCTCTAAATACGTCAACGCTGGCTAATACCATACATGTAGTAAACTCTATTTATTTTTATATTTTCAGAAGGATGACAAGTAAGAATAAATTGTATTTTCACCTATTTTTTATTTAAACAATTTTCTTATCCGAATTTTGTTTTGTGTTTTAATGTTTACTTTTTAGCTCCGTAATACTTTTTTCATCAATTTTTTAAGGACTTATGATCTTACATAAAATATATCTGGTGTTTTACTGCCACCTAGTGGAACTAGTTAGCAGGTAATGCAATGTACTGAAAATTGTTCCTTAAGGTCAGGTATTTCCCTAAATCCTTGAAAACTGCTGCTGTTAATCCTCTTCTAAAGAAAAGAAAACTAGATCCCTTAGTGATAAATAATAATAGACCAATCTCTAATCTCCCTTTTATTGGGAAAATTATTGAAAAAGCAGTTATGATCCAGCTGGAGACAAACAACCTGCTAGATCATTTTCAGTCAGGCTTTAGACAACACCACAGCACTGAGACAGCACTGATTAAGGTATTACATGATATTTGTCTCAATACGGATTCATGCAAAACATCAGATCTGATGATGCTCGATCTCAGTGCAGCTTTTGATACTGTGGACCACAACATCCTTCCTGATAGACTCATAAACTGTGTGGGACTATCAGATACAGTCCATAGTTGGTTCAGATCATACCTGGAAGTCAGGGGTTATGTTGTTTCTATTGGTGATCACAAATCAAAGCAGATCACCATGACATGTGGGGTCCCACAAGGCTCCATTCTTGGACCACTGCTCTTCAATCTCTACATGCTCCCCCTGGGTCAGATCATACACAATAACATTACCTACTATAGTTATGCAGATGACACCCAGATCTACCTAGCTCTATCACCTAGTGACTGTGGTCCCCTAGACTCACTCTGTCAGTGTTTGGAGCAAGTTAACGACTGGATGCAGTCAAACTTCCTTCAGTTAAAGACAAGACTGAAGTTATTGTCTTTGGAAATAAGAAGGATAGGATGGAGGTTTATTATGGAGATTATTATGTTTCATAACACCTGAACTTGTAGATCTGTTGTGTGTATTTGTACAACATGATGTGAGCTTGAAAATTGTGTGCGTGTGTGTGTGCAGTAGAATGTGAGAAGCTGCACACCAACATGCGTAAACCTGTAAAGATAAATGTGTACTTGTAAGAAAAATTCACATGCATGTGAAATAAAATAAAGTTGTGTGTAACATTTTCAACTACAACTCTGTGAACACAAGTCTACAGAGTTGTTTCTGCACATGCTCAGTTCTTCTCTTACAAGTGCACAGCTCTCTTCTCACACGTCTGATTTTTGAAACATGTCTCACGATCAATATGTTTCAAAATGGACAAGCTTGTAGATCTGTTGTGTGTGTCTGTACAACACCATGTGGGCTTGAAGATTGGATCTGAGTGTGTGTGCAGTAAAATGTGAGCTTGAACATTTGAGGTGTGTGTGTGTGTGCAGTACAATGTGAGAAGCTGCACAATAACACCTGTAAACTTGTAAAGATAAATATGTACTTGTAATAAAAACTCACATGCATGTGAAATAAAATAAAGTTGTGTAGCATTTTTCAGCTACAACTCTATGAACACAAGTCTACAGATCTGTTTCTGCACATGCTCAGCTTTAATTTCACAAGTGTACAACTCTCCTCTCACACTGCTGCCTTTTGAAACACTTGTTGCTGTGTTTGTTACAAAAAGCAGCTGAGCCTATCAGAGGTGAGAGCGGAGCGGGGTGGGTGAGGAGGGGGCGAGGACGGGAAACAGAATCGACCAATCAGTGAGCGCTACCGGTCTTCCCTATTCGTCTCAGCTCAGCAGCAGCAGCAGCTAGCTTTAGCTAACACTCTGGGTAAGTTCATTTTCAGTGACTTTCTAACCTTTATTTAACTCATTTCATCTTCTTTTTGGACGTGTAAAGTGACAATAACACGACAGAACGTCACGCTATTTGTACCATTAGTATGGAGTTAATATAAGATGATAGTACTAATGCTTTGTCTGGCTAATGCTAACACGGCCTGTTATGCTAGGCTAGCGGACATCCTGGCCTCTCTATCAGTAGCTTAGCATAATAGTCACTGCAGTGCTTTGTTGTTCTTTTTAACTAGACTTAAAACTATGGCAGCGTAGAGCTGCCACCCACACAAAATAAAATTGGAGCGATATCATGTTATAACATATTAACTTTATTGTTCTAACAATATAACTTTCACGTTTGTACAATATACTATCATGTTCTAACAATATAATTATCACGTTTTTACAATATAATTATCACGTTTGTACAATATACTATCACGTTTTTACAATATAAATATTATATTGTACAAACAAGATAATTATATTGTTAGAACATGATAGTATATTGTACTATCAGATTGATTGATTGATTGATTGATTGATTGATTGATTGATTGATTGATTGATTGGTAAGGAGTTAGTGATCCCTGTTCTTGCTAAATTGGCAGTACAAAATGAAACATGTCTTTTATATGGATTAATTATGATATTAAACATTTCCTCTGTTTGATTTTTTTTAACTATCAGTGCTCAACAACACAACAAGTGCTCAAGTGTTTGGTATTTTGCTGTAATGACACTAAGTCGCCACAAGAGGGTGAACGTTATCTAGCTAGAAGCACCCACCAAAGCTCAGCTGCTTTGTCCTCATGTCTTTTCTAGACCGGCTCAGTAGTTTTAGATGTTTATTAGCTTGGTTTACCATCTCCTTTTCTAAACTAGTTCATAACAAGTCTTGTGTTTGATTAAAGCATGGGGTTAAATCAGTGTCTTCTTATTTTGATTCAAGATATTCAGAAGTGAAAATGACATTTAGATATTATTGAAAGTAAAGAAAAGCTTCTTTAGGGTTATTTTTACACTTTTGTTAAATGATTCATGTTTGGTGTGCAAACATTCTTGTCTCTTTAACCAGGGTGCATTGTATAATTGGGAACAACAGAATCAGAATAAAACAAACAAAACTTCACCATGAAGTTGTGTTTTTGCTCGTGTGATTTTGTCCAGTTATGTTGTCACCATCTGGGATGTTTTTGTAGTAACTGAAGTGTGGCTGGTGTTTCCTGCCTGTTACCTTTTGTGGTTAAACCCAACGTGACAGATCGTGTTACTGATTATGTTAGAATCTCCTAGCATCTTCATTTCTATGTCCAACGGTGTAGAATTACTCACATCAAGTCACACATGAGCTGCTTGGCTGCAAAAGGAAAGTTCCTAAGATTTAACACTTAAAGGGCAAAGAACTGGAAAAATGTGCTGTTGTGGTTTTAGACTAGCTTTCTGAAAATAAACTTTTTGTTAAAAATAATAGTGTAGCTGGTTTCATTATACCTTTGTGTCAAACTTCAGCAATGAGACAAAATATCCCGATAGGTAGATTAAAAAAAATGGTAATGGCCTGTATTTGTATAGCGCCTTCTTAGGGTTCTACAACCACCCAAGTTGCTTCACAACACAATCAGTCATCCACCCATTCACACGCTGGTGGGGATGAGCTACATCATAGCTACAGCTGCCCTGGGGTGCACTGACAGAGGCGGGGCCTGCCGAGCACTGGCGCCACCGGTCCCTCCGACCATAGATATCATATATATCACTAGATGCCTTAACTGGGATTTGACAGCGTCCTTACATGACGGCCATCTTACTAGCGACAGCTCTCAATGGTAGCAGATGGAAGGTGAGTGATAACTTACACAAAAACACTCTTAACTCGATGAAATATTAACGGTTTTACAAACGGTTTGCATTATTACAAACCTTATAACACATAGGCTTGATAGGACATACTTTAACATTTTTAAATTAACGGGCCAAATCCGTCATCTTTCACAGCCACATCTCTGACGTTTATAACAAACCAAACCGATTGAAAATTGAGCAAATTAGAGTTATTTAAGTAGTACATGCACCACCAATGTTAGGAAAGGGGGCAGCTGTCCGATGTAAGATGGCCGCCGTGTAAGGACGTTCGTCCAATTGTCAAATAGAACGGGTAAGGCATCTAGTGATATATATGATATCTATGCCTCCGACCACCACCAGCAGGCAACGTGGGTTAAGTGTCTTGCCCAAGGACACGACGACAGCGACAGACTGAGCGGGACGCGAACCTGCAACCTTCCGATTGCAAGGCGACCACTTAACGCCTCTGCCACCATCTCCATAGATAGATAGATAGATAGATAGATAGATAGATAGATAGATAGATAGATAGATAGATAGATAGATAGATAGATAGATAGATAGATAGATAGATAGATAGATAGATAGATAGATAGATAGATAGATAGATAGATAGATAGATAGATAGATGCAACTGAAAACAGACAGCTAGACTGGGGAGCATCTATATGGGGAGAGTTCATGAGGGTGAACAGAAGGTGAAAAGAGCTGATACAGAGCTCCGAGGGAGTTGGGGAAGCAAAAACAACAGAGGAAACAGAAACGAAAAAAAAAGAGCTAAACACATCTGTCTCAAAACCCCCCCAACACCTCCGGTTCCTGGAATCTGTGGTGAATTTAAAGAACTTTAGTTTCCGCTTTAACTTTCATGAAGTTGATATTAAACCGTTTTGGGAAAAGTTTTCACTGCTAATCTTGTTAAACTGAAACTCTTAGTAAGAGCTGGTCGGTGTGTCTATAACTGTCCATGTGGTGTACGTCAGAATTACGGGTTTAAAAGTCATAATCATGAGTGACAAACTCATACTTAATCCCATAAATAATCTTTTGAGCTCATAAGGCATTGAAAGTTACAATTAGCATGTGTGACCTTTTATTTCTTTTAATGGGCTTCGAACGTTTTTGGACAAATATCAGAAATAAAAGCTTCATATTTAGACTGAATAATCAAACTTTTTAGATTCACATTGAGGGCATGCACACTAACAAATACTGACAATATTTAATAAATATAAAACTGAAATGGTGATTATGTGAAGCTATTTAACTTAAATGCAATCATTTATTGATAAATTAGCCTTTTGGTTAACAAAAAGGAGAAATACGTCTACGTAAAAGGCATCCATATCATATTTGTTTTATTTAATCATTTATGTTCCTTCAGGACTCGAGTTCTAAATAAGGTCACAGCCTAAAATGATCATTTCTGCAGAAGCTTCTCTTGAAGTCGAAACTAGAACAGAACGCAATTTCATTATCCTCACAATAAAATAGTTAAGGGAGAGAGAGAGAGAGAGAGAGAGAGAGAGAGAGAGAGAGAGAGAGAGAGAGAGAGAGAGAGAGAGAGAGAGAGAGAGAGAGAGAGAGAGAGAGAGAGAGGGAACGTGGTGTTTTCTTTGTAAATCACCTCCTCCGGAAAGAAGGAGGAGGTGACCACTTCTCACTTCAGGAGGAATGAGCACATAGAGGCGCACAAGTGCACGTTTTCCTCACTGTGCAGCTGAGAGTCACCATGGCGCTTCTGCAGCTCTTCTTCCTCACCTTCATCACAGGTAAGACCAGCAGGCTGGTTTATAATCAGGGTGATGCTTTAAGCTTGAAGATACAAGGAAAACATTTGCATGATGAAGGTTTAAAAAGTGACCAAAATGTGTTCCAGCAGGATGTTTCCTTCACTTGGAATATTAAATAATAATAAACATATTTCTTTTACACTGTCTGTGTTTCCAGTTAAAATGATGATTTATTTATTTATTTACTTTTGTTTAAGAAGTATAAAAATGCTGAAATCCAGCACCTACAAGTCTCAACATGAAGCCTAGGCTTCGTTAAACCTGCCCTTTTATTTCCCACCAGATAACTCTGAACCCAGTTCTGAAGAAAACTGCTGAAATATAATCTCACTTTCACAAACTCGACCCCTCCATGATAATGGATGTGGTTAAGACACAATTAGCCATTGCAGCAGTTGCATCTAAACTCTGGAAAACACTGAGCGTCAGTCAGTCGGCTTTGGTCTTATCTTGGCTTTAGTTTAAACATTTGCAGTAAACTTCACATCAAATGGAGGCTCTCACTGCATCTGATTTAATATCTGATGCCACATCTGTTTTCTCACCTCCAAAAGAATGCACTGATAGAGTTCCTTCTTAAAGTAAACCCACAAAAGTGCTAAATATGCACATTTTGTGCTTTTTCCACTTCTTGTTCCTGTCTGTGGTTAAAAGTCAGCCCAGTCACAAGGTTGCCTGATGAGAATATGATTCTACCAGAAGACAACAGTAACGTTTAGAAAAGATGATCTAATATTACAGATTTTTTATTAAAATGGTAAAAATGCAAAGGAGGCTCAAAATATGGCATCTGGAATGAAGATATTGAGACAAGCCTTCAACAGGACGAGGGGTTTGAGGTTTTCTTTGTGTGAATTTGAACAGTTACAAGTTTCCTTTTCATGCAATAAGTTGATATTACTGTTTATTTTTATTCAGTTTTAGTGTCAGACACCAAAGTTTTGGTTCCTTGGATAAAAAAAAAACTCCTTTAAAAAACAGCAGAAAGCCACAGAAAAGTGATCAAAGAACACAAACTTTATGTATTTATGCTTTTCTGCCATTCAGAGCCACAACCAGTTAGACTCATAAATGAAGGCAGTCCAACATGGAAATTCAAAATCACCAGGATTCAATAGAAAAGGACGTTTCAGAGAAGGAAGTTAATTTGATGTTCATTTTTGCAGGTGTGTGTTCCCAGACACCGAAGGAGATTTATGTGAAGGCGGGAGACATGGTGACGCTGCACAGTGACGTCTGTAATGTAAACGATACTGAAACGTTCTGGAAACAAGAAACGGACCAGGAAACCCGTGTGTTCAGCAACATGTCTGCAGCTGAGCAGAAGCTCCTCGGTGTGGTGGTTTATAAGAACTCCCTCGTGATTCTTAGTGCCTCCATAAACCACAAAGGGAATTACTCGTGTCATTACCTCAGGTGCGATCCAGGTGTAAACTAATATTATCGATCTCACTGGTTATTTTCTCACATGCAAAAATGTTTTGAACAATTAACATCTCACCTGTTGTATAAACAGGTGAAACTTGAAAAATCAGAACATGGTGCAAAAGTCCGTTTATTTCAGTGATTCATCTTAGACTGAGAGACCATCTAAAGGCTCAGGAACCCTCTGCAGGTGTTCTGGATTCACCAGCTGATTAGAGTGTGACACTTTGAGTCTAGAATATTGAACCTTTTTACAATGTGGGGTTTTCATCAGCTGTAGCCATAATCATCACAATTATAACAAATAATAGCTTGAAATATCTGTTTCTGCATGGAATGAGTCTGTCTCATATATTAGTTCCTGACATAAATTAACTTTTGCACCAGATTCAAATTTTTCGAGTTTCACCTGTAGTTCTTTGAACAACCTGCGTTTAGAGAAATAGAGATTCGCTTTGACCAGACTCATGAGACATAGTCACATCATGGGTAGTCACGGTGGGACCAGTTAAAAATGGGTTGCTGTTGTCCTACTCAAATCTAAAAATGAAAAAATCTTAGCTGATGCAAAATCTGTTCCATAAACTTTTAACACCTGTGTACTGATACGTTTGCCACTGGACTCCTTTGTGTTCCAGTGTTACATCATTATGAGCTCTACCACTGATATGAGTTTCCCCAGATGCTCCTCGCCGCCCAAGCAGCAAAATGTGGACACTTATCACAGTCTTGTACCCGACATGCTCTGCTCATTCTACAGGGGAAGTACCACCACCACAGCAGCTCAAACGTTGTTTTTTTAGTAAACACACCCCTCATACATTAAAAATTTTGAAGAAAGTATGTGCACCCCTGCTTATAAATGAGCATGAAATGATTAGTTGTTTTTAAAATGGCAATAATTCACTTTAGCTGACTAGTCGTTAGCTTGTCAATCCAGCCACAACTAATCTGTTTGTCCAAACTGAAGTCATTCAAATCACCGTCTACAGCAAGTCAAGACATTACCTGCTCAAAACGAATGCATGCATAAAACACTTAAAGATCTGAACTAACAGTTTAAGGAGGACCTAGAAAATAAACCAACATTTTCCTTGTTGTTGTTGAATAAGACAGCTTGGGTGGTCAACAGTAGCATGCCAAAAGGTCAAAGCCGTGTGTGACCTACTTTTTATGTAAATTAGAAAGTTGAAAAAGGCGAGAGAAAAACTTCTGTTCTGAGAAAGTCTTCCTTAACACGTCATAAGGGGGAGCCACGCCTCCTCAAACCTGCATGTGTCCAGTGTCTGAGGCCTTCTGGGGAATCCAACCAATCAGCAAGCAGCTCATTATCATATTCATTTCCTGGCCGAGTGGGAGGGGCTAACAGCTCTTTTCACAGCAAGGCTGGTTTAGGGGGTCTAGAATGGCCTGGATCAGGGCTCCTGGGACAGATGAAAGCCTAAAGAACATTTCTGATGCTTTTTAGAGACTCAAAGCTGTTTTAGATTGTTGATTAACTGCATTCTAGGTCCACTTTAAGTGTTTTCTCAATAAAATTAAAAATCCCTAATGTGATCACTAGTTTGATGGTTTTGCTTTGGTGAATTGACAGGAGTAACCACAGCCAGACGTTTACACTGATGGTGTACACGCCACAATCCAAAGAATATGAGGAAAAGAAGTTCCCTTGCCTATGCTACACACCAGATTCCTGCCATATGTATTGCCCTAGTGTCAACACCCCTCCTAATGATATCAATCTAAAAGACACTACATGGCACAAGGTGAGAAAAACAGCAGGTTTATGTGTGCACATGAGATTTAAACATGCTTCACTTCCCTTTGAGAGAAGGAATTGTCTTTAATTACACTTCATGTTCCAGGAGAACGGTGAGCCGTCATCAGATTACTTCAGCAGCATTGAAGAAAAAGACAGCGGGGTCTATATTTGCACACGGTCCTACTGGTACTCTGGTCAAATATACAATATGTCCTTTACAGTGGTACTAGATGTTCAAAGAGGTATAACAAAAAGCAATTGTGTTATATTAGATCGTGTTTGAGTTTAGTTCTTTGTTCAAATTTAAATAAAATGTTATTTTATTCAACAGAAAAGCCTGTGAAAAATTTGGGAATCTCTTTTCCAAAAGACAGTCAGCAGTTTGAAGTAGAAGTTGGTGAGTTTTTATTATGCAGCACTGATACAAAACAGACTTTCACACACACACACACACACACACACACACACACACACACACACACACACACATGCAAGACTCTCTCTCATAATCTTTTAAAGTTGTGATGAGCAACAGTTTTTTTATATTTTCCAATTTTAAAGGTGGAATATGCAACATTTTATAAAAAAATGATACCTCCACGAGGTGTTTAGAGGTGTGCAGAATGAATATACAGTTTTTCCTTTAAAAGCTATATTTAAAGGGACACTTTGTAACTTTTTAATATTTTTAAATAATTTTCTTGAGCCAGTATGTGCTAAAATGACCCTACAGGTCAATGAAAGGCCACGACTCCTGTCGCCCCCTGTGGCCAGAATATTCTACTTGCAACTTCACAGTTGCTGGTCCGGTCAAAAATTCAGCTTGACCTACCTGGATCTGCAGTCTGCTTCCAGCACGTTTCCTGCATGTTTTAGATCATGAACACAGCTGATTTGTTTAATTTAGTGATGAATAACTCCCATAGACACTAATGAAGGCTGAGGAGACATTTCAGCAGTTAGATTAAGTTGTTAAAAAGACGAACGCACAGCGAGGAGAGATAAGTTTTACTTTCGGTTTCACCAACGAACACTAGGGGGTGCTAAAAACAAGCCAAAACTGACTAGTGTCCCTTTAAAAAATTAAAATAATCAAATATTTATTTTGACGGGCATGACACTGGGTTTATCAGCCACTAGAGGGCACCGTTGCGGTAAAAAGTCCACTCGGCAAGGCGAGGCTGGGACTGTGTAAAATGGCGGACTCGACAAGTCAAGCAGCTGATTCTGAGCCCAGAAGATGTTCTAACGGTAAATACTGTTGTAAAATAAACGTATTAGTAGAAATTAATCCTTACCCTGTACGATTCATCACTGGACATGGTGCTGGCTGCTCACTTCACGTATCAGCAGTGAACCAACACCCCGACGGCTGGAAAATTAGTTCTGTTGTTGCAATACCACCTCTGAACACTAGATGTCGCTATAGTCTCCTTGTTCCATATTCAACCTTTAAAGGAAAAACTGTAAAAGGTTGAAGAATTATTGTTCATTATCATTTTAAAAGAGGACAAGAATGACTCAGGAGTTCTGCTCATTATTACCTTTAATTCTTTTCTGCAGGTAAGCGAGCTGAGATACCCTGTAAAGCTTTAACAGATTCCAACTTTGACTCTGGTTCACTGTTCTGGCTGAGTGGAGATTTGTTTGTGGAGGACAAAGACAACATAAACGCCAGAGTTTATTTCAGTTTCTCGTTGTAAGTGCTGAAGCAACATTCTAGATGGATTACAGCTGAGTTCTCTACAGTAGCAAAAACAGACCCATAATATTAAAAATAAAAGCCTTTTTTATTTTTATTTTCAGCGATAACAGAACAGAACAGATGACAGCGACTTTAACCTTTAAAGAAGTAAAGGAGGAAGACTTGTCTACAAATTTTACCTGCAAACTTGAAAGTGAAACAAAACCAGCCTTTGCCACTATCACCCTCACCCAAAAAGGTACGCGTAGTTTCACCTAATCTAGTCCTCAGTCTTGATGTTTTTATAACAGTTAAAGGAATAAATACTGAGCAAATAAATGGGTTTGTCCTAACTTTCTGAATAATTTCCCTGCAGCTCAGGCCTCGTACACTGCTCTGGCTGTGTGTACGGTCGTCATTGTGCTGGTGATGGTTCTGATCGTTGTTATCAACGTCAAGTTCAAAGTTGACATCACTCTCTTCTTTAGAGATGCTCTTGGGTGCAGAAGTAACACTTCAGGTGAGAGCTAAGGTTCTGAATGTCACACACACACACACACACACACATTCTCGTCTTTCTATCATAGTGAGGACCATCCATTGACTTCCATTAATTTTTGTTCATTTTAGTGACTGTATTATGCCTAAGCCATACCCTAACCCTAACCTTAACTAAAACTTAATTCACACCAAACCTCTAAAACTAATGAGTAGAGCTCTGTGAGATTGCACCAAAGTGAGGACCGGGCAAATGTCCTCACTTTGCAGGTGAAAAGCTTATCATGGTCCTCACTTTGATGTATAAACAAGTACAGACACACACCCAAACGTATGATCAGATGATATTTATTTTAATTATTGTAGTTATTCTTATATTCTTAGTCTGCTTCAGTTATTGAACAATGTGTCTCTAAAATGAGTTTTAAAAATGTATAATGATGTGTGTGTGCTTTTGTGTGTGTTTGTGAACGCATGTGTGTGTGTGTGTGTGTGTGTGTGTGTGTGTGTGTGTGTATAGATGGGAAAAGCTATGATGCATTTTTGATGTGCTACATGAGTGACACTGATAAAGGACTGAATGAAGACGACAGAAGACAGCTGGAGGCCACTTTGGAAGAGCAGTTTGGGTACACGTTATGTCTTGATCGAGACATTTTACCAGGACAGGGTAAGTTCAAAGTAAATCAGTAGTGTCCAGTCCTGGTCCTCAGGGATCATGTTTTATTTTCCTGCTGCAACACCACTCATTTAATGGTTGAGTTGCCTGTTCAGTTTGTTCTCAAGTTCTCCAGAAGCCTGGTAATGCTCAGCCTTAGAGATAGGGTGAGGAGCTTTGGTCAGGATGCCTCCTAGACACCTCCCTGGCAGGAGGCCTCTGGGTCAACCCAGGTGATGCTGGAGGGTTTATATCTCAGGGAACACCTTGGGGTCCCATCAGTGGAGCTGGTGGAGGTTACTGGAGAAAGGGCCTCTCTGATGGAGCTGCTACCACAGCAGATGAAAACAAATGAACAGATGTCTAAAACATGCAGGCTAGTGACCCTGGAGGACCAGGATTGGACCATATAGGAGTACAAAGTAAAAATATCATGTTGATCTTAAATTTTTGCTTCTTGCAGCTGTAGCAGAAACTGTGCTAGAAAGCACAGAGCAGAGCCGGGCTGTAGTTTTGGTTCCCTGCTCTTCAGATCCCGGACCAGGAACTGGCCTGTTGAGTGCCATCCACGAAGCCCTTGTGGAGCGGAAGACTCGCCTGATTTTGATCAGCACCAAGCAGACAGAGGGGTCCGAATCAGACTCATTACCAGAGGCCTTGAAACTTCTCAGTAAAGCTGGAGACTGTGTCACCTGGAAGGGCAGTCCGCCTTCATCGACGTTCTGGAAGGAACTACGTTATCACTTACCAGCTCCACAGCGCGCACCGAGAAGAACACACCAGCTTTTACCACAAACGTGCTACGATGTTCCCTCATTGTAAACCTCCTGCATAGTCTAATATTGGTTTTGATGATTTTTAGTGTAAGTTAACATATATGTGCTTAAAGTGGCTTGTCTTTACCAAACTTAATCATTAATCCAGTAATGTGAAGTGTGCCTGAATGTAATAACAAACAGTAGAAAAAATCATTTCTGAGTATTATTTCCACAGTCAGTACCCTTCATTTAGAGAGGTAGACACTTGATAGATCCTCTTGGGGAAACTCTTGTCTGCATCCCTGAGGGCTGTGGTTCGTAGAGCTGCTGTTGTTAAACCTGTGAGCTCCAAGCACCAGGGGCGCTCCCAGAAAAATTTGATAAGGGTGGCCAGACGTCCAAATTTTGGGGTGGCACACCAAATTGGTCCTTGTGGTAACTTTGGGAACATTTAGCCTGTGGCGATGCATTGCATGCTCCTTTATTCCTTTTTTTAAAAAAAAACAATATGCATCCAAAACACTTGAGAAATACAAAAAATTCAGAAAATTACATTTAATTTATTTTACATGTTATTTGAAATTTTATTTTAGAATTTTAAATTTTTTTAAATTTGTCTGTTGCTGTCTTCACAAAAAACTATGGTGATATAAATTTTTCTTTTGAAAATGGTGAGCAGCAGAAACATATATACATTTTTTTTATTCTGAATTTTTATTTACTCATTAATTGTATATTTTTTTATTGGGTTTTACATTTATGTCTTGATTAAATAAGATCAATTCATGGTTTAAGTGAACATTAACATGATTTATTAAGAACACTGGTCTTCCTTGGGGGGGCCAGCAATTTTCTAGGGGTGGCCATAGCCACCCCTGGCCACCCCTTGGGGGCGCCACTGCTGACCACAGCTAAAGCAACCAGCAGCATGTGCATTAAAGTCGGTTTTGTGAGTTTTCTCAGAAGTTCAGATTTCCTATCTTGCATTATGTTGCACAACTCCTGTCTTTATCTGTTTCAGCTGTTACGCGTCCTACCTCATGTGTCACTACACTGAACATAAAACAGGCTTGAATTGTACGGAACTGTTGGTTGTTCATATTTTTATATCAAAACTAGAAATTAAAATGTGGTCAAATTTCCACAAATCTGTTCACTGCTGTTTTTCACCAGAATGACACATTCTTATGGCTTTACTGCTTAAGCAGTATGAGTCATACTAGAAGATGACCTAGATGTAGACTGTGATACAGCACTGATGGTATCTGAATGTGAGTTTCTGTTTGTGTCTGAGAAACAAGACCTTCATTTACTCCCATAGATGGCCATAGATTATTATTATTAGTAGTAGTAGTAGTAGTAGTAGTATTTTGAACATATTTTCAAAAATAACAGTATTAGGGTGGGCTGCAGTGGTGCATGCTGGTAAAAAAAATGTTTGTGAGCAGAACTCTCTCTAAATGGAATGCAGCCCTGTTAATACATATTTGCTTTCCTTCGAGTCAGACAGTTGTGAAATATATCTGCTGTTTTTTTTTTCTGTGACAGTGTCTGTATTAAGTGTATATGGTGCCACTGCAAAATATTCCCATATGAAACCATGGATAAGGAAAAACCTGCTGGTTAATTCACACAACAGCACAACTGCTCAGTTCTTATCTCAGTAATCAGACTGCTGATGTAACACAAGTGAACTCTTTTTTTGCACTTACAAAATGTAAAAGTGAAAACAGAAGTAATAGTTTTATAATTAATAAAAGTTTACATACAAAACTAAAATTACAACAGGTTTATGACTAAATATCTCAGAGAGATTCCAATCCATCTACTCCATTGTAACAAGTGCCTGCAACTAACTAACCCTAACCCTTTTTTTTTATTTATGAATCTTTACAATTTATTAAATTTTTTAAAAGTATAGGATGGGTTTATCAGGTCCTGCTAAGCTCAAATAGCAAGAAGCTGTTTTAAATGCACCAAACAAAAGCTCAGGTCTCAGGAGAGAAGAGAGCAGTTATGCATTCAAACTAACTGTTAGCTCATCAATCCTGTCTAATCTAAATTCACAATTTTCTAACAGGTAAGATAGTAGGGATGTGTATTGGTAAAATTCTGGCGATGCGATCATGATACAGGGGAGACGATACAATATATCATGATATATTACGATAATTCAGCCATATGGGTCCCAACAGGGTTTGTCCATGGTTTCCATGGTGGCCCCATGGGGGTTTGCCCAGAAAATTTTTTGCCCACATAGATTTTAACGGGCCCTACATGGGTTTTCAAAGGGTTTGACTCAATCACCGGCAAACCCCTGTGGGGCCACCATGGAATATAAAACAGTAATAAAGATATAAATTTAGTCCTTTCCACCTGTACATCCTCCACCAGAGGGCGTTATAGAGCAGGCTTATGATGAAAGTAGTAAACCTAACATCTGGATGCTTTGAGGCCAGAAGGGATTTGATGCCAATAGCAGGGGTTAAAAGTAGAGAGTCTGTCCTGCGGATGAGAACAGGAGGCTGGTTCGTGACTCTGGGACTATAACCACATGGCTTCCTAAGCCCAATAAGGACCATTTATTTTTTAATAATTGGCGCGCTATAGCATCTTCTGGGGAGAAAAACACTTAGAGAGAAAATAAAGTTAACAGCTGAAATAACAGGAAATAATGCAATTAGAGAGTAGTGGTAGAAGAAAGTAGCAGAGTGTGGAAAGTGGTCAGTATTTCCTCCAGCAGTCTAAGCCTATAGCAGCATAACTACAGCGATAACTCAGGATAACCTAGCCTTTTAGATGGAGATATC
Source organism: Aphyosemion australe (assembly GCA_006937985.1). Lineage (NCBI taxonomy): Eukaryota > Metazoa > Chordata > Actinopteri > Cyprinodontiformes > Nothobranchiidae > Aphyosemion > Aphyosemion australe. The sequence continues at coordinate 83,952 of SSNS01000736.1, read as the reverse complement.
CACTATATAACTCTTTTTAGTGTTAAATTAACTATTCTTAGTGTTAAATTGGACCAACACCCCAAAATTAACACTTTTAAATTTACTGTGTAATAATGATTATAAGTATTTGGCTCTAATTTTAGCAAAAAGGCTCAAAATGGTCCTAAATTCTCTGATAGATGAAAAACAATCAGGTTTTATGACCAAAAGACATATAGCCAGTAATATAAGACTAGTCCTAGACTTTTTTAGATGACTCAGACTTTTCTGATGACGACAGATTCATGCTATTTTTAGACTTCTATAAAGCCTTTGACACTGTGGAACACCAGTTTGTCATGCAGGCCCTGTGTAAATCTGGTTTCGGAAGCTACTTTTGTTCATCCGTAGAGACGCTGTACAGGAAAGGCAATAGTTCAATGAAGTTGCAGTAGTATGGAGTCCAAGTTAATGCCATCCAAAGTGAATGAAATCACAAAGCAGAAGGCTTAAATGTCTGAAAAGATCCTGTAGTGAAATATAAACAGTTTTATTTTTATCCCAGCATAGATAAAAGAAACAGCTGGGGAAATATAGGTCAGGTCAGTTAAGGTGCAGGTGGAAACCAATAAACTGTCTCCATCAGGCCACATTGGTTAACCATAGCCTATATCATTATGACTTTTAGAAATTCATACTTGCAACATGGAAAAACAGTTTACAGCATTTAAAATGTTGTAGATCTGCTTCTAAAGGTGAAATATCTACCGTTTTTGCAGCCTCCCAAACAAGCCTGTTAGTTCAGCCTTATTTTATTTAGTGATGCATCACAACAATGGAAATTATAACTCAGCCCATCCTAAGGACAACATCGAGTTACATAGGAAGTGGCTAACAAGAAGATGTTCTATTGAAATCGTGTTCAAACTCAAGCAGACAGGAAATCCTGCATTATAACAGTACTGTGAAAATGCTCTACCACAAGAGCAACACTCGAGAAAAAAACCTGCAAAGAAAAGAAGAAAATATGAGCAGCATCACATCTGGCGACACAAGTAAAGCTCGGAAACACAACGAAGACGTGAAGATTAATAGTTTCCTGAATGAACCAACACCACCAACGAGCCTGTGTCAATCTGAAGACGGAGAATGCAAACTGGATGTGTTTTGTTGTATTTTATCATTCCAGTGATCACAAAGGGATGCTGTATGAAAACTCCCCAAAAGGAAATGACAGGTATTTCATCTCAATTCAGTTCATAAGTAAAGATTTTCGATAATTAGATTTGAAAGTGTTTTGTTTAGAAATAATTCCTAAATTTAGCTTTGATGCACATGTAGGTCCTCAACAGGATCAACACTTCCGAGCTGTGGAGGGAGAAATCTTCATGATGCCATGTAATAAATCAAAAGAGTCTGTGACGTGGTCCAGGAGCAACGATGACAACAAGGGAAAGAAACACCTGTCCTTTAACTGTACAGACATGTTTATTACTGAAGTGGAACACTCTGGGATCTACAAAAGCCACTCTGGGTAAATAGCATTTACTCTGGTGCATTTTTGTTAAAAACACTTAAAGCAGCAATCTGGAGTTTCCCCCTTTCAGGAATTATGTATGCTTTTGTTTGCTAAGCCCCGCCCCCTGCCTCTTAGAGCTCCGTGCAATAGGAAACTGAGCGCCAATCAGAAGACAAAGAGCTAAAACACGTTGTTTTACAAGTATTATTCTCACGTCATGTTGTTTTCATATATTTATATTTTAAAGACTTTCTTGTCCGTGAAAAGTTCATCAACTGAATTTATACCAAATTCTGGTTCAATAATTTTCCTTTAGATGTGTATTTTGACATTTGTTCATCTCACCATGGGTTTTATTGCAGTTTGATAGAATCCTACCTTTATATGTTGAAAAAAAAAGCAATATTAAAAAGTGGTTTCGCTTAGTTGTTTGTTAAATCCTCTATCTAATGAAATTTTTGTTGCAGGTCCATTTTAACTCTGCAGGTGTTGAAGAAAGTCAGTCTAGGATGCTACCGACCTAGCGAGAGCAGCGTCATGCTGATTGATTTTGCTGGTGGGACGATCGAATGCCCCGGCCACACCTGTAGTAACAGCACAGATGTTGTCTGGTACAAGGTGAAGTACACACACCTGCACAATCAACCATTTCTCAATCGTCTAACTCCCCAGTCATCACAGACAAATACATTTTTGTGTCTTTTGAATGCAAAAGGTGTCGTTTGGATAAACACGTGCTTTAAGATCTCAGCAGAAAGGAACTTGTGTGATTTCTTCCAGAGAAACAAACCTGTGTCCAAAGAGAGAAGAGAGTCGTGTGAAAAGATGGAGCAGCTACAGCTCTGTACCGTAGACGTAAAAGATGACGCTGTATTCTTCTGTGACAGAAAAATGATTGAACAGGGAGTCATGTGGACTTTCAGGAGGGCTGTTAATGTCACCGTCATACGTAAGTGAGATTTATGTTTGGAATAAAAGGTCAAGCTAGTAAATTAGGCTTGGGTTTGTTGAAGATGCTTCACCTTTGACCTGCAGACTCTGATGGGTGCGGTTTATGCAAGGCTCCTGCCTTGACTACCAGTGTTATTAACACTGTTGTCATCATTCAAGTTTAATTAAATAAGCTGGAGAGTTTCTGAGAGATTTGGTTTCTCAGTTGCCCCAAGACAGCAGACATAGACAATATTTGATGTAAACAGGAAAATAGCTGAGTTGGTTGTGTGGCATTACCCATTATGTTTTATTAAAAGCAACAACGCCACCTTGGGAATTTCACCCAAGGATTTCATTTAACATTTCCACAAGGCACTCAAGTTCATTCCTCGCACAGGAAGTTAAGAGTCATGGTTTGTATGGTTAAAAATAATAATTTATTACAATAAACACGATAAAATCAGTCTTAACTGATTTAAAATAACCTTAAAACCCTGGGCTTACCAGTGGGGTGGGGGCCCACCACAGGCCAGTGGCAACTCCACCCACCACCATGTCACCCGCTGTGAACACACACACACACACACATACACACACACACACACGGTGCTGCAAACCAATGGGACCGCCAAACCCACTGGAAGCCCTGGCTGAAATAAAACAGAGAAACAAGTGAATTAAAACATGAAGGATAATTAAGAGTCCAATGTGACCATTCCCAACCCCCACGGTACTCCGGCGCGTTGAGTGTTCCTTCAGGTGCTCCTGCACAGTCGCTGTGGCTCTGTTGACCCCAGGGCCAGTGAAGCTGGCAGCTCTATGGTTGATTGGTCATTGCTCCAGGGTGCTCGTCAGGCGCTCCTCCTCGCTCACTCCAAGCCAAAGGAGATAGCGAGATACCCGAGCCCATCCAGGTTATGGCCAAGTGGAGCACTCCACTCTGCCACAGTTGCATCACATGTGAAGTATATTTACAAAATATCCCAAAAAGGTCAGTCTGTAGTGAATTATGTTTCCTAAATCCTAAATAAAACTAAATGGTAAATGGGGATGCATTGGAGTGAGTGTAAATGTTTGTGTCCCTCTGATGGACTGGCTACCTATCCAGGGTGTCCTCCACCTCTTACCCTGCTGGAGATAAGCACCAGCTCCTCAACAACGCTTGTTAGGATGAAGTGGTTAGGATGACAGACGGATGGATGACTGTTAGCTTTTCACAATAAAACTGGCCCATCCATCCATCCATTTTCTTCCGCTTATCCGGAGTCGGGTCGCGGGGGCAGCAGCTTAAGGAGGGAGGCCCAGACTTCCCTCTCCCCGGCCACTTGGGTCAGCTCCTCCAGGGGAATCCCAAGGCGTTCCCTGGCCAGCAGAGAGACATAATCTCTCCAGCGTGTCCTGGGTCTTCATTTGGGTCTCCTCCCAGGTGGACGTGCCCGGAAAACCACACCAGGGAGGCGTCCAGGAGGCATCCTAACCAGATGCCCGAGCCACCTCATAGATGAGGGTAGGAACGTAGATCGACCGGTAAATCGAGAGCTTCGCCTTTCGGCTCAGCTCTCTCTTCACCACGACAGACCGGTACTGGCACATGTAAAGGATCATCGAAGGCTATTTGACATATAAAAGCATTGATCAAAATGAAACAGTTTCATTAAAAATCTATTCAAATTTGTTTTATTAGAAATTACTTTCAAGACTGTACCCATAAAATATGGAGAATGCAGGTAAACCAAATTCATGAGAACACTTTTGGTTTTCAAGGCTTTGAGCATTTCTTTCATGAACTAAACTTTCTAACCCCGTTTTTCCTACAGCACATTCTAAAGCCAGAACTCCTCCAAAGATCACATATCCTCTTGCAGATGTGATGGAGGAAGTCATGCTGGGTGAGTGCATGAGACTCCAGAAGGAATGATGACCATCACTTAGAAGAATCTGATTCTTTCATCGTTTTTTCCCAATCTGTTCCAGGTCAGCCTCACAACCTCACATGTAAGGTAGATTTTGATTTTGAGGTGAACGTTTCACGAAAGGTAGAGTGGTTCATGAGTCATGGAGGTAACGTGGAGAACGTGACTCGACTCCACACGGAGAGACCTCAGTGAGTAGAGACAAGTGCATGGGTGCTTTAAACAGAAGAGCAGATCAAGTGTTTTCACTATTATTTCTCTTTTAGAGAGAGCAGAGACACTTTTAGATCATTTAAAGTCATTCAGATAGCCAACATAAAAGAAGTGACAACACAACACCTGAACCGCACGTACACCTGCGTCGCCAGCAACTCTGAGGGGAACAGCAGCATCACGACCAGACTTAAACAAAAAGAACAAGGTATCTTTAATTTCTCTTCTCAGCGTTAGCTGATTCTGATTGCTGACATCGGCTGAAAGAAAAAGAACATTTTAATTGTTGTTTTCAGTGATATGGCCATCACTAGTAGGGTATCCCATCGCATGTTTCCTGCTGGTAGCTGGCCTAGGAATCACCTTGCATGTGAAATGGTTGGAAATACAGCTAATCTGCAGATCCCACTTCCTGTTTGGAACATATAGAAAAGGTCAGAGTGCACACTAAAACAGGTCTGCATGCATTTACTCATTTCCAGACTGAGATCTTAGATATTATAAAAAATAAACCACTAAAATGGCCCAAGCATGCTTTACGGCCCCTTTATTTTCTCTCTGCACCACATATCTGGAACCCTCTGAAATACCCTGAATTGTTTTATCTCTGAGATCAAACACACCATTTTTCTGAGAAAGTTCTAGCTGCATTTCAGATCAATATCACTGATGCTTTCATGTGTAACCCGTCTTCAAACTTCTCCCCTATAGAGGAGAAAGACTTTGATGTGTTTTTGTCACATGTGTGGAGACCCTTATCTCCAGAGGTTGAACAAGATCCATTCTTCTCCACCACATCAGGACCTGATGCAGAAGGTATAAGCCGACATGCACGTTATTATTTTAATATACATAAAAAAGAATAAACGATCAGTTTTCATTACTGGCAGCACGTCTATCTAGTGTGGGGATGCTGGACGCTGCAGAAGCAGATGCCACTCAGAGACCAGTAGAAGTGATGCTCACTGAGGTAATAGAGGCCCAGTGGAGGTGTCGTCTGTGTCTGCTGGAGAGGGATCTGCTTCCAGGAGGAGGTGAGAGGATCAGCTGTGTGTCTAAGAGTGTGAGGCCCAGAAGGAGTTCCTAATGCTTTTCTTTCGTTTTGCAGCTTATACGGATGACGTGGTTCTGATGTTAAAAAGGAGCCGAATGCTCATCTGTGTCCTGTCAGCTGATTATCTCACTGACAGTAACGCAGTGTTTGTGCTCGAAGCAGGAATTAACGTAAGGATGGTCTGTTTCTATTTATAGGTAATATGAGGAAAAAAGAAAACTAAAGTTTGGAACACTTAGAATGAAGTGTTTGAATGCCCTGTGCAAGGCTCACCAAGTACTTTATACATCTTTGGCTAATTTATGTCAGAGATTAGGAGTTTATCTGGGATTATATTACATTTCAGTAACTCACAGCATTATAAACATAAATATCCTGTAACAGAGGAGCTGAAGAATTACCCAAATTAGGAGTGTCAAATTATGAGATTAATTGAGATTAATTAATCACAGCCACATTTAGTGCACTATTTTTTAATTGCGTTAATCTCATTTTTAATCTATAACATTACTGGGACTTTTCTGGCCTACCGGTTGGGATGTTTTATTTTAAATTTTTATTTATTTTATGTAATTATATTTATATTTATCATGCCATACCATGTGAAGCAGCTGGGATGAGAATCAGCTCCTCTAAATCCGAGACCATGGTCTTGAGTCGGAAAAGAGTAGAATGCCGTCTCCAGGTCAGGGACGAGGTCCTGCCCCAAGTGGAGGAGTTTAAGTATCTCGGGGTCTTGTTCACGAGTGAGGGAAGGGTGGAGCATGAGATCGATAGTCGGATTGGTGCCACGTCTGCAGTGATGGGGGCGTTGTACCGGTCTGTCATGGTGAAGAGAGAGCTGAGCCTTTCGGCTCAGCTCTCAATTTTCCGGTCGATCTACGTTCCTACCCTCACCTATGGTTACGAGCTTTGGGTAGTGACCGAAAGAACGAGATCGCGGATACAAGCGGCCGAAATGAGTTTTCTTCGCAGGGTGGCTGGACTCTCCCTTAGAGATTGGGTGAGGAGCTCGGTCATCCGGGAGGGGCTCGGAGTAGACCCGCTGCTCCTCCACATCGAGAGGAGCCAGTTGAGGTGGCTCAGGCATCTGATTAGGATGCCTCCTGGACGCCTCCCTGGTGAGGTTTTCTGGGCACGTCCAACCGGGAGGAGACCCAAAGGAAGACCCAGGACACGCTGGAGAGATTATGTCTCTCGGCTGGCCTGGGAACGCCTTGGGATTCCCCCGGAGGAGCTGGCCCAAGTGGCTGGGGAGAGGGAGGTGTGGGCTTCCCTCCTTAAGCTGCTGCCCCCGCGACCCGACTCCGGATAAGCGGAAGAAAATGGATGGATGGATGGATGGATGGATGGATGGATGGATGGATGGATATCATGTCATACCACATGTCAGATTTTGTGAAATGCTAATATTTTGTGATAAACTGACAGTGTTGATATGCTAACTTACAGCAATGTAATAACAGGTCTATTTTAATTTTAGATAAATGTTTTAGTAACAAGTTCCGTCATCACTATTTGCATTGCTAAAAAAAAGCGTTCCTTGATGTGTTAACTTAGATTATTCTATATGGACCTGATGTTTTATTTTTAATTTTTAATAATTATTCCACCTTGGTGATGTAAAAGGAAAGTTTAGAAGTCTGTTAAACAATAAATGACTTTGTAAAGCCATTTTTTTGTTATATATTAATCTTTTAATCTGCCACAATAATGTAATAAATTTAAATAAAAATACATCAAAATGAGGGCTTTTCTCAGCCATTAGTAGGTGAGATTAAAAAAAGAGATTAATTAAATTATTACAGGTCATAATTAATTAATCTCAAAAAAATCTCATGACAGCACTAACCCAAATACAAAAAAACTCTTTCATGGTTCACGCTGGAGCACATTAGGATATTCTAATTAGAAAATGTACTTTTACAGACAGAAGTATAACTTTCAATGATTGGTCAATTATCAAGTAAATAATCAAAAATACATAAAAAATTTAAATAATTTCTCTTATTTCAGCAGGTTTCTATGCTTTTTTATCCTATTATTTATTAATCACTACATTTTGAAATGTCTACCGTCTCATTTGGACCTGTTTTTACTACCCTTCCATTCTCCACTCTTTTTGCAGACCTGAACCCTTCCAAATGTAAAAAATATCTCTGGGTCAGAGTTCCAAGCAACTCACACCCTGAAAGAAAAACAAACGTTTGGTTTCATTTTGTTGCTTTTTTGACATAAACTGAAACCAGACGCGAGGAAACTGGAAGGAAGCCACATGAAATATCACAAATTCAAAGTGCTTCTTGATATTGTAAAATATTTTAACTCAGTACTGTTTTCTATCATCTTCAGGCTTTACTGCAAGAGTCCGCCCTCAAACTCCTGCTAGTGTGGACCAGTGGAGCCTCCTCATCCCTCATCCACCCAGACCCCCCACTGCCTAAACTGGTCCAAAGGGCATTAAAGGTGCTGCCCAGTCTGGACTGGAGCTCAGACTCATCTTCAGAAGACACTAGCAGATTCTGGACTTCTCTGAGGAGAAAAATACCTAAGTGAGGCCGGCTGAGCACAAATGCAGTTCTTACCACTGGAATATAAAAAAACTTTTTTTTCCATCAACAGATGCCGGCGGTGTGGTTTTAAATGCCAAAGCTAGACTTAGGTCACACAAGTGTGAAAATGGCCGCAAGGCACTGAAAAAAGGTGTGAAGGAAGTTTCCATGTTGTCAGAGATACACTCGCAAGGTGTTGGACTCTAAAATGCAGGAAGAAAGTGACTCACTTTCCATCTCTACTCATCTCAGTTCATCCCTGTCAGCCCTACAGTTTAGAGCATTATTAAAAATAAACAGAAGCTGTGAACACGATAAAATGTCATCGAGGCATTTTTCATACCAACGAGGGGTAGACCGATATAGCAGTAGCTCAGGAGGTAGAGCGGGTTGTCCAGTAATCGGAAGGTTGCAGGTTTGATCCCGACTCCCATCAGAGAATGCTGCTTTTGTGTCCTTGGGCAAGACACTTAACCCGCTTGGCCTGCTGGTGGTGGTCGAAGGGACCGGTGGCGCCAGCGTACATCAGGCCTCGCCTCTGTCAGTGCGCCCCAGGGCAGTTGTGGCTACATTGTAGCTCATTACCAGCGTGTGAATGGGTGGATGACTGATTGTGTTGTAAAGTGTCTTGGGGAGTTGTAGAACCCCAAAAAGGTGCTATACAAATGCAGGTTATTTACCATTTTTTACCATATTGGGACGATATTTACTGTTTTCGTATACATCGGCGAATATTTGTCCTCAGTAAAGCCGATTTAAAATCAGGCACATATTCGGGCAGCAGAATTTAATTTAAATGTATTTTTACGTTCACTATGTTCCATGTATTACGTATATGCATGTATTATGTATATTCATGCATTATGTATTTTTATAGTTTTATACTGTTTTAATCTTTTGTTTTTTTGTTGTGCTTCAGCGCAAAAAAAAAAAAATAAAGTTTTGATTGACAACATCTGCATAATAAAAACTCTAAATTAACTTTGACTAACACTGAGCGGTGCCGATTCAGCTTCAGATGTTTTGTGCATCAATGATGTTATTAGTGACATTTCAGCATGAATATAAGGAGGAAAACGTCTAGGTTTCAGCCATGAAAATCGTCCTAAAACCAGCAGACTACATCGGCCATCTGCTGACCACGCCTCCTACATATCAGCATCAGTATCAGTAATAGAAAACCCAATATCGGTCGACTTCTACTACCAACATGTCAGCAATACACACGTCAACATAAATGTACATGTATGTTTACTTTATTGGGAGTCTGCACAAGGTAAAACACTGAAAAACTCAAAGGTTTACATTTTGAGTGGTGGTGGTAAAAGTTTCAGGCACAGGATAATGGGAGTAGAGTGGATTTAGCTGAAAGAGAAGGACTGACACTAAATTGGGACCATATAACTTACCTAATGACAAATACATTGCAATTCAAGTGTTAATGGTTACAGGGGTGTCCACGTCATGTCCGACTGGTTGAGAAGATTTAAATAATTAAATTGCTTTCCTACTAAAAGTTTGTCAGGTTGAATGAAAAAGAAAGTTTTGTGGAAGGAAAAAAAAAAAGTCAAAAGCCATTTTAACCCCACCTGAAAGGTGAAGGAGATGAAACAGAAGATAAGGTTCACATGTGGGATGAGGCTAACCTGATGAAACCAAAACATAAACTGATGTAAAGACATTTAATGTGAGGGGAAAAGAAAGATTTACATTTGCTTTCAAAAACACACACGCTGCTACACAACACTCAAAGTCACAACCCAGTTTGTGGAATTAAAAATAAAACGTAGTCACTATGTACATTTTTACACAAATATCAGACAAAAGTACTCGCTGAGGACTAAGCTTCACTGCCTTTAAAAAAATAAAAATGTAAAAAAAAATTAAACATTGAATCTAATTGGCCAACAGACCTGTAGCAAGTGTGAATGTTTAAAATGATATTTCTTCTCTACAGCTAGTCCACTCTGGAACAGAAGGCAGTCTGCTCGTTTTCCCTCAGTTAGGATCAACCAGAGATGGTTCAAAACTTAAATGCAAGTTCAGAAACAACCATAGTCAGCATCTTTTTTCATTGCATGTTCACAAATCTGATCATAAAAAAAAGCTTACACCAATGAAGCATTTGAGCCTTTGTAGATAACCAACAAGCTGTACAAAATCCTCCGTTAGTCGTTAAAGTTGGTGCTAGTGATTATTGTTTTTCACCTTGGGCCTTTATCTTCCTCTCCCAAAGTTTTTGATTATCAGAGAATCCCTGTTTGCCTTTGTTGAAGGAATTAGGTCCTGCAGATGTTGGCGTCTCCCTGAAAGAAAAGCAGCAAAAGTGAGATGCACCACTTTAAAAGACTAAAATTAGTTTTCATTAAAGCACAAACAGAGGTTCAGTTGTTTCTGTACCTGCCAATGTTCTTCATCCTCATCTTTGCTTCTGGAGGCATCTCCTCTGGTTCACTCTATGTAGCAACAGAAATATAAAGTCAGTTCCTGCTCCTCTGTAGTTTTCTGTATGACACGACCGTGAACTTACATCATCATCTTCGTCAAAAACAGAAGCCAGCCCTGACTTTTTGGGGGGAGCTGATGGTGCAGGCTCTTTGGGTTTCTAGAACAGATCAGCAACAGAAAAGAAACAAATCAATGTTCAATAATTCAGCAACACTGTTTTCTGTTGTGCGACATGGAAACGACTGCTGAACACTCACTGATGCTCCTAGTTTGATTGTTATAGGGTTTGATTTCTGTGCCATCTTGCTGCTCATGCTAAACCCAATTTTGGAGGCTTTGGAAGGTGCTGGCTGGTCTGCTGAAGATGGGTCTTCATCTTCAGAGGTGAAATGCTGAGACGTGCGTTTGGCAGCGGCGCCCTCTCCTCTCATAGTGCTACAAGAGACAGGCTTAGTTTTCACTCTGTCTCCCTCCTCCAGCGGCCCTGCTAGAGGCAAGACAACTCATCGAGGTGAACAACTGCTTTCTGGGAAGTGGGGAGTGTTAAAACTTGTTATTTTACCTGAATGGCAAGTCATCGACAAACCAAAGATAAACAACTCCCTTCTACCATTTGCATTGTTATAAAGATTTACACAGGAACTTCTTCCTACAAAAACTGTCCACAATTCAGACAGTTCAAGTCAGTGACTTTCTAGGTCTTGGGAGAATGACTCCTCTATTTAGTCATTTCATTGTGTTGATTTTTGGTCATCAAACAAATGTTACGACTAACTTTGAATAACAATAGTGTGACAATTTTATATTTTTATATTTATTTTATAGTTTTATTGAAGCGGGATGCCAGGAGATTGTTCTTCCTCCAAAGAAAGGAGTGGCAGAACAAAAAGTTTGAGGACCACTAACGAGTATTATAATCCAAACATCGCTGTAAGACCTGCTAACTAGCTTAGGTTAGCTGTTAGCTCATTAGCTAGCAGGTAAGCAAACCGTTTAGAGACTAATAATTGTTTAAGAAGCCTTCAAAATAAATCGGTTATTTGTTTTGTAAGATTGTTAATGTTTAAAGCATCACACTTTAGCTTACACCTGCATAGGTAGCGTTTATACCACGTAAATGTTACTTGCATTAGCCAGCAGCGGCTAACATCAACTCAGCAAGTTCAACGAGCGTCTCGTGTTAAAAGACAGGGACATTTTTAACACATAAGTAGCAAAATTGGAAACCACATTACGCTTCGGATTAAGACGTTTAAACTGCACAAGTATCACCTCCGTCGTCGGAGAAACTTCTCCTCTTGGGCTTGCTATCCGCCATCACGCAAACGTTCTGTCCGGTTAGCGCCGCTAGTCTCGTTCACGCGCTGTGGGCCCAACAATCTCCAAGCGCGCTACAGAAAGAGAAGAAGAAGAAAACGACAACGAAGAAGAAGAGGCGAAACGTCATCAAGCTAACTTGGGGAAATGGTAGGACTTCTCTTGAGGCATCAAAACACAGTTATTATACCACTTATGTTTGGGAATCGGTTGAAACTACAGAGCTAAAAATGTGACGTTAATGTTAAAATCAATTATTTTGATCTTACGTTTATTTAGTTTGGAAAAAATAGTTGTATGTGTGTTAGCCAACGTTGCTGTATTTTTTACGTGTTTAGCTAAGGTGTCAGGAGTTACTGTAATGCAGACACCAAACAAATGTTGTTGGTCTAACTTTATCTTTTTAAAAGTGCTTTGCTTAGCTGTAGCGTTTATTGACATTTCGCCGAATGTATTTCTGTCTGAAATTATTTGGTTTTAGGCAGGAAGTGTTCAGGAGAATGGAGAAAACATCCATAGCTGAGATCTTTACTAAAGGAGACACTTGACACCCACCTCACAAACACAGAAAGATCAGGACTCACCTGTCCACCTACATTTCAAGAATAAGGGATACTATTTAAAAAGATGATGTACACATTCTGGAGAGAAAATGGGTCATTTGAAATTAAAGTAAAGTGCCAAACAAATGAAACACTATATTGGAAGTGGTGGCCTCATGTTTCACTCGTCAAGCCTGTTTATCAGTGACAATGACTCCGATGACCTATTTGGGTGGGAGGCTGGGTCAGCTCATTCATAAGTGACTATACCAACAACCTATAATCCTAAAAGGGCTCCTAGTCAAGTAGATTTTGTGTTATTTTAAATAAAAAAGAAGAACAAGGAAAGTTTTAAAAAATATTTGTTTTTAAAGAAACTGCTCGTTCATCAGCTGTAGATATTTCTTCAGAAATTGCAGATACATTTAAAAAAAACGATAAGACCTTAGGAAAGCCTGGAATCAGAAACCCCTTTAAAATATTACAAGAATTAAATTTGGCACAGAATTGTATTCCAATCTAATAACTTTCTTATTTTATCTTCAGGCCCTTTTTAAAGTTTTGAGTTAAACAATGCACCAGTCAACATGGGGCAGACCCTGTGTGTGTGCTCACGTGGCTCCATCACCATTGACAACAAAAAATACTACTTTGTCCAGAAACTAGATGAAGGGTAAGTCGACGTGTTCATATTGCAAGATTTTATCTCTACTGATTAAAATTTTCATACATATATATTTTTGTTCTCTCTTATTTTTAAATGGGACACAAAACGACCCTCCTGCCTCCTATTCTTTCTCTTTAGCGGCTTCAGCTTTGTCGATTTGGTCGAGGGAGCAAAGGATGGGCACTTCTATGCCCTGAAAAAGATCTTATGTCATGATCGCCAAGCTCGTCAGGAGGCACAGACAGAGGTGGAAATGCATCAGATGTTTAATCATCCCAACATCTTGAGCCTGGTTGCACACACCTTTGTCGATGGTGGTGGGAAAACTGAAGCCTGGTTACTCCTGCCTTACATCAGAGTGAGTTTTCACAGCATGATGAAGACGTTTTAGGAAACACTCTAACTCGTTTGTGTGTTTAACAGAAAGGAACCCTGTGGTCTGTTTTGGAGAAGCTAAGAGACAAGGGGAGCTTAATGCCTGAAAAACAGATTTTAAAAATCTTCCGTGGAATCTGCTCAGGTCTGAAGGCCATTCATGATAAAGGCTACGCCCACAGGTAAAGTTTAAATTGAAACGTGTTCTGAGTAACATGTGTAATCATTCACTTCTTCACCCAAAATTCAAATATGTAATAGCATGTAACATGCTGACAGAGACCTGAAGCCCACTAACGTGTTGCTGGATGAGGACGACCGCCCACTTCTGATGGATCTGGGCTCAATGAACCGTGCAAGAATTGAGGTAAGAGTGATGGGTCTATAAGGAGATCATTAGTGATTTCAAACATTTCCTGTTTCCTCGCTGTTGTCAGCTGGAGGGAACACATTTTACCTAACCCCAACTGAAATGCAGAGCAGATTTTTTTATAATTCCAGGAAGATTTTAATTTTACTGAATGTTGTTAAATTGTGTTTTAACTTAAAATTTTTTGTAGTGCTACAACTAAAGAAAAGGAGATGTCAGACAGTAGGGTCCTTGTGCAGCTGTAAGAAAATACCTAACTTACAGTTCTGGTTTCTCACCTCTAGATGGCAGAGTAACATTTCTGATGCCTGTGAAGCTTAAACTAGTTGACTTTTAGGTTGTTTCTGTTGTTTTTCCTAGTTTAGTTGTTTTTTAACATGAGATCCAGTGATGTTTGGGTTTTTGTTAAAAATACTGACATCATTGAGACTTTTTGTTGTTTAATTGTTTTTCTTAAAGCCACAATGTGTAATATTTTTACCTGTTTACTACCAAATTCTGTGTATCCAGTGCACAAACTTGTCCTTTTTCATTAATATTTCTCACCAACATCAATTCTAAATATTCCTCTCAGCTTCAAATTTTACATTTTTAATACATAAATTGTGGTCGACGCTCCATGGTCATCCTCCATCTTGAAATACGGTAGCTATTTAGGGACATACGAGCTCTGAGTTACGCGTTTGCACTATGACTGTAACCTGAAAGAAACAGCAGAGGGCAGCAGTGCGCCGTGGAAGCATGGCGTCTGACAATGCAACCAAGAAGAGACGAGACTAGCTGTTACACTGTTGCTGGACTTTGTTAGTTTGAATAACAAACAATGAAATCAAAAGACACATCAAATATGTCAGGTCTTATTGATTTCCAACACTCAGCAGCCGCATATGATGAGAACCCCGCCCGCAACAGCTAGACACCAGCATCCAAGTGTTTTTATGACTCACCTCAGCTGATCTTTTCTTCATAATAAAGCTCCCAATCCGGTCCCAACGTATCAGTTCCAAAGTCCTTCTTCAAGAAAGCTCCTTATATTAAAGTCTCCTCTCTTACCGCAGCCTGCCGTGTCTCTCCCAACGGTGGTCCGCTAGCCGGTAGCCATGTTAGCATTAGTTACCGGTACTTTATTTCCACAGCGTGTCCCCGGCTCCAGCCAAACCTCATCGGCTATCCGATCGCTAAACAGCCAGTGGTTGATGTTAGCTCCATCTCGATCCTCACTGCGGCGCACACCGATCAGCTGATGGCTAACCGGCAGACTCTTGTTTACTCCGCTGCTCTGATCCACATGACACCGGACGCCACAGCTGATGCCACCCCTCCTCCGTGTGTGAATCGGTGACAGGCAGCTATGCTAGCTTCCTTCAGGACTGGTAGGTTGATATAACAGCTAACAGCAGTGTTTCCCCTAGAAATGTTCACAGCCGTGATGTTTGTTGACTAAGGGGGGTGTAGGATAGCGCCGCCTCGTCGCGCGGGGGAGGGGGGTGCGCGCGCATCGTCTCCGCGGGGGGGGCGCATCGTCTTGTCGGGGGATGGGGAGGGGGGGCTACGTGTGGCATTATGCATTTAGACTGAACACTCATTAAAAAATGTTTTTTACCTGCTTGAGTAGTTATATGCTTTGTGTGGGTTAGGCTACAGAGACTGGAAATAAATCAATCTCATGCTTTTTTATAAAAAAACGAACCAGATGGCTGGAGTGAACGCTGGAGTTGTTGCCTTTTTGAGTGGGCCACCATAGCTGCAATACTTACTCGAAACTGCATGGCGCTAAAGAGTCGCAGTTTTTACCATGATTTCTATGAATATCACTGATAGGGCCTTTAACGAAGGTGATGACAAAAAAATAGAGTTAAATGTTGCTTATGCTGTGAGTGATGTGATGCAAGTAAATTTGTTTCAGGTCCGAGGATCCAGAGAAGCCATGACCATCCAGGACTGGGCAGCCCAGCGGTGCACCATCTCCTACAGAGCTCCTGAGCTCTTCAACGTAGAGAGCCACTGCATTATAGATGAGCGCACTGATATCTGGGTAAAAACGTCATGCCTTCTCCCTCCTTCTCTTTGTTCTTTATATATATTTACACCACTGAAGTCTTGGGTGATCTATAATTGTTCCTGAGTGATCTGCTCATATGCCCCTAGTCTCTTGGCTGTGTGCTGTACTGCATGATGATGTTGGAGGGACCGTATGATCTGATCTTTCAGAAGGGGGACAGTGTTGCTCTGGCTGTCCAGAACCCGGTGACCATCCCAGCGTCCTGCAGGTCAGCATTCAAACTTCCTTGATTTCTCTGGTTCTGCTGCTGCTTTTGGTGATTGTCAGAATACAAGCGTAAAAAGGAAAATCAAATCTCACAGAGTAACCATTTCTGACCTGGTGTTTGTTTTGTGTCCAGGTACTCAGAGGGCCTCCGCGTGCTGCTGAGCTCCATAATGGTCTCAAATCCACAGGAGAGACCAAACGTCGTCTGGGTTCTTGACCAGGTCCAGGACCTGCTGAGTCGCAGCCCAAACACTCAGACCAACATGGTCTGACTCTTGCATGCTGAGCTCTGGACTCTTTTATCAGTCAACGTTTCCTAATTTCACTTTGAAATCATATTTTATTTGTTGAAGTTATTGTAGAAGCGTGGATACACATTTTACCTTTTCAGCTTGAAAATCATAATTTTTCACATTAAAAGTCTTTTTTTCCCGTTGAACTAATTCAAATGAAACGCCTTAAGTAAAATTCAGCCTTAAAGTGCGAAGTTTAAACTTGTCATCGTTTTTTTGATAAATAAAACAAAAATACACGTGGGCGCTCTGTTAAGCTCACGGATTCTTTCGTGTTGGGCTCGATTCACTCTTTTTCTTTAGTTTTCCACCCAGACTGGAAGAAAACGTACTCACTGGCTTTTCAGAACACAAACAACTATTGTTTGCTTTTCAACCAGCAAGCAATGCTTTTTATTACTGAGCATGATCAAGTCCCTTGCCATGTTATGTCTTTCTGGCTCCGTCTGTACAAACAAAAAAAAGGAAAGCAGAAAGCTGTAACATGTTAAACGACGAGCTTTAGAATATTCTAGATTGTTTTAGCGCGGATGAAAGGAACATTTTAACGCTTTAGATTACTTTCTCATGAATAAATGATACATTTTAGTACATCTTACCTCCCTAAAAAAGGAATACGATCCGGTTCCTTTTATACTTTTACTCTTTTTTCACCTTGATTTCTCATTTTTGTGTATCTTCTAGCAGTTTCTGCTCCAACTGGAGTCACAATAAGATTTTGCTGGACACAAAGTATTTTCCTCCTCAAAAAGGAAAGACTAATTTAATTATTGCAGACCTAAAGAATGTTGTATGGTATTTTATTAAAGGATTGCATTTTTACTTCTGTTTTTATTGTAGTTTTGAGCAGTGTGTTATTATCCATTCCAGCTGTTCATATTTAATATTAGTTTTGTGTTGTGTGAATATTTCACACTTTTGTTTTCTCAGGGTACAGTTACATCTCCAAAGGTCTCCTAGACTTCAGCGGTACCTTTAAGACACTAATATTTTGGGCATTTCAGTTTAAAGCTTCTGTGATGCGGTGCAGTTGGACCATGTGGTGGCTTAACTTGGCCTGGATTGTTTTATTTGCATAAGTATTTGTTGAAAAGGCGACTAAAGAGTTTAAATATGTTTTCTTTCGATGCAACATTTGGAGATGACCAGTTAATATAAGGTCTTGTGCTCTTGTAAATGCTAAAGTGAAACTGGTTTATTGCTGCTGGTAAGAAAAAATGTAAAGTTACTGATATTGGTACGAGTGCTGATGATTATTGACAATTATGTTAAACTTTTATCTATTTCCTGCACAGTAGTTGGTGTATAAAGAAAAATGTAGCAGTCATTGTACTGTATACT
Organism: Aphyosemion australe; assembly: GCA_006937985.1. Lineage (NCBI taxonomy): Eukaryota > Metazoa > Chordata > Actinopteri > Cyprinodontiformes > Nothobranchiidae > Aphyosemion > Aphyosemion australe. The sequence continues at coordinate 66,185 of SSNS01000736.1, read as the reverse complement.
TTTTAATAATTGTGAAATAAAATCGCTCCAAATATTTCAAGATTCTCACTCAAAGTTTGTGTTTATAAAATAAATCTTTGAATCTGAAGTTTATCCTAAACCAGCTATTAGCTCATCATGGTCACAACTCATTATCACCTGTGTTAGCACGTAGGTCAGATTATCCATAAGTTATTTAACCCAACACATACCTGTCATTTCATGTTTGTCTTGTTTAATTAAAGCAATAACAAATCCAGGGATCTACGTACCACAAATGACTATTTTAGTAGTTGACTAATTGCATCGTGCATAAAGTGTAGCTTGTTGCACCAGGAAGCAGCTGCTCTATAAATCCACCATTAGCTTCTAGTTTGAAGAGTGATAAGTTATGTGCCATCTAAAAATAAAGACAAGATAATAGCCTATTAAACCATTTTTAATCAACTGTGTAACCGCTAAATGCTACACAGTCAAATAAAGCCAAAAATAAACTGCACACAAAAATGAGTCATGACTTGTGCTCACAAATGTATGCAGCTAAAATAGGCGTTCCCTGGCCAGCCGAGACATAGTCCCTCCAGCGTGTCCTGGGCATCTTCCTCCTCATGCTCACCCTCACTGTCAGAATCAGACTGAAGGAGGGTGTCCAGAGGGGTCGGGTCACGTGGGCCAGCTCCTCTGGGGGAATCCCAAGGTGTTCCCTGGCCAGCCGAGACATAGTCCGTCCAGCGTGTCCTGGGTCTTCCTTTAGGTCTCCTCCTGGTTGGACGTGCCTGGAAAACCTCAGCAGGGAGACGTCCAGGAGGCATCCTAACCAGATACCCAAACCACCTCAACTGGCTCCTCTTGATGTGGAGGAGCAGCGGGTCTACTCTAAGCCCCTCCCAGTTGACCGAGCCCCTCACAATATCTCTAAGGGAGAGCCCAGACACCCTGTGGAGAAACTCATTTTGGCCGCTTGTATCCGCGATCTCGTTCTTTCAGTCACTACCCAAAGCTCGTGACCATAGGTGAGGGTAGGAATGTAGATCATCCTGTAAATCAAGAGCTTCGTGTGTGTGTGTGTGTGTGTGTGTGTGTGTGTGTGTATTTGGTAACAAGCTGCTCACGGGTCTGGATTTACAACCCTCACATCCTCTCAGATCAACGAGATGTTACGCTTCGCTGCTGCTGCAATTACATTCAATGGTATTTCCTACCTTTCCAGGCACAAACAGGCAAATGTGACCAGTCATAAATACAACACAAGCTGCTGCATATTTGCAGCACACATGCCCTTTAGTAAACATAAACCCTAGGACGTCACAAATAATAAAATCCCATCTTATTTCCTCTCTAGCGCCCAGACTCCCCAGAGACGGGCTTCAGAACACACACATTCACACTCAGCTTTTATTTTCACAATGATGGGCAGAATGATGTCATACAACTCAAAAACAAGGTCAATCCAATGTCATTTTCCCCTCTCATTCAAAGAAAAACACTGCTAAGTTTGCACCTTTGTATGCAAAATACATTTTTTTATTTGTAAGCCTGCAGAAGTCTTCAGTTCTTACCCTTTAATAAACCCTCTGCAAGCTTTATTGATTTGGCTATGATTTAATTAATGAAATATTTAATTAGCAAAGCATTATGGGTCATTGCAAAGCTGCTCCCAGCCTGCACTGCTCCTAGGTCTCTTTCTAAATCATTTGGAACCATGAGGTTGTGCACGTCTCATCTGTGCAAAAGTCCTCTGAACACTCAGATGTGAGTCCGGCGAAACCTTGTAAAGTCATCTAGTAACTTTGTGTTGTTACTCACCAGAGAGAGCTTATTCCTTTACAGCTTTATGTGTTCAGACTCAGAACTTTTTGCTGTCACTCGGGTCCAAAATAGTCTTGGCTGCAGCTGAAGGAGGGAGAAATATGGACGCTACGTCCATCCCGCTGAGTGGATGAGTTATGACTGGTGCTTGTGATCAGGGCGTTTTCTCCATCTAGGAGCTTTCTGTGCACTCATTAATTCATGGGAGTGTTTGGGTTAAAATGCATAATGAGTTCATTAAGGGGGATTGGTGTAATCAAGAAAGGTACTGCCTTAATTACTGGCACCAGGCCAGACCTATCCGTCCTCTGTGAAACTGGCCACCCACCCCGTCCACAGAGCTCGCTAATTTAATTAAGTGTACAAAATGCTACAGCCCAACGTCGCCCTCGGGGGCAATTATGGCACGAGAAATTGAATGATCTCCACCGGGGGTATTTTTACTTACTGGCAGGAGATTGCCTGTGTCAGTTAGCTGATTGCATTGATTATATTGATTTGTAACAGCTTTTCGGGTAATTTCATCTGCAAAGGTGAGAGCAACACGTTGGCCCAGGGATTTCTTTTTATTTATTCTTTATTTATTTAGACGCTGGACTCTTTTGCCAAGTGATTAGATGAAATGGAGCTCCACAATAAGTCTTTTAAAGTGGGGGTTGGGGAAGGAGGATCAATAGTTTTTATTTGCCATAAAAGGTCAGGACAGGTACAGGTTGAATGTTGTGACAAAACGACTGCACAACTTTAAACCAACCATGTAGGTGTTTTTATTTTTGCTGAAAATGTAAGAAAGTAGCTTACAGGTCGTCCAAAGTCATCCCAGCCACCACGCAGAGATTCATTCAGTCATTTCTGAATTTCTGTACTCAGGTTTCATTCATTTCCTTGTATTTAACCATGCTTTAGAGGTGCAGTAGAAGAATGACGTCCTGTGGTCAAATTTGGTTACTGAAGCCCATTTTCAAAATAGATTAGTGACTTTCTCACTACTGTGTCACGAGTTTCATGGCTGTTGCCAGGTAAACGTGTACATATGTGACTCGTCGAGCAAAGACAAGTCATACGCAGTAAGTTGATAAGTAGAGCATGGAGAAGAAGATGCCGAAGAGTGTGGGCGCAAGAACGCAGCCCTGCTTTACTCCACTGCTGACTGGGAAGGCCTCAGAGGTTGCGCCGTTGTAGCGAACCGTGCTATGCATGTTATCATGGAAGGACATGACCGCTGCAAGCAGGTGTGGGGGGCAGCCAATCTTCTGCAGCAAACTAAAGAGTCCGCTTCGACTGACCAGATCAAACGCCTTTGTAAGATCGATGAAGGCGATGTAGAGTGGCACATGCTGCTCCTGACACTTCTCCTGCAGCTGGCGTAGTGAGAAGATCATGTCCATTGTTGATCGGCCAGCCCTGAAGCCACACTGGGACTCTGGATAGACGCGGGAAGCGAGGGCCTGCAGGCGGGCTAGAGCAACACGGGCGAACACTTTGCCAGTGATATTAAGGAGGGAGATGCCCCGATAGCTGTTGCAGTCGCTCCTGTCTCCTTTGTTCTTATGCAAAGTGATGATGTTGGCGTCTCTCATGTCCTGAGGGATGACATGAGACTGTTGCTGTGATTATTTCACTGTGAAATTCTTACATATTCTTCTTTTAACCCAAAATGTTAATCGCTTGATGTAGTCCATCATCTAATCGTTGCTTTTTATGCTCATATTTGAACTCTCTTGATTTTGCATCTGTTTCTGCTTGTTTTTTCATTGTCCGTGTTTTTTTTTAATTCAACAATTAAACTCAGCCCCTCCCTCACCACATACACAACATTAAAAAACAAAAATAAAACAACACTCTTGGTGACAAATTCACCTTTAAACACCCACAAACACTTAGCGATTTAAACACAGCTTAGGCCTGCACACATACACCAGCTCCATGCACACCAGCTCCGGTGGCCTAGTGGTAGAGTGTCCTCCCTGGGACTGGGAGATCGGGGTTCGATTGGCGCAGACACACACACACAGAAGTACATGCTACTACAAATATGGACAATACCATTTAATTACCATTTCATCCTATTTCATTTATTCTTGTAGATTTTTTATATGATGGGATATTCCTCCTGTTGCACAATAGCCTTCAGATCAACCGTTCTGTCGGCTTCAACTGACAGGACAGGTTTTTAAAAAATTGTTTTTAATAAAACATTCTATAAAACTTGACTTTATGACATTTAGAAATACAAAATGGATTTTTTTTTCTTTTTGTTATCTTTAAAAAAGTAGTGCAGTCTGCAGGTTTAATCCAAATGTCCAAATCTATCATAGACCAGCAGATTATAATGAGATTTTCAGAAAGTGACTGGATTAAGTTTGCAACAGATCAAGTTTTGGAGGCGGCCCAGTTTGAGATGGAAACCACAACATTAGCGGGCCCAAAAATGACTCTAACTCAATCAGTTTTACAAATATGGAGCTAAAATCTGCTCATCACGTCCTGCTTCACATTAGATCTTTGGCAGTAACTGCTGGAGTCAATCTTGTTTGTCTATAAACAAAATATCTCATTGACCACCAGACAGAATATAATTCATTTCTGAAAGTCTTCACCTGATGATCCACATCTAATTTATTTTTTATGTCAGTCCAAATCAGAAAGTTTCAGTTTATGTCTTAAAAATAGTCATGTAAATGTCAAGTGACAGCATGAGCGTGCTAAACGATTACACAATGTCTTTCCATAGAAGTGCCACGATGGGCCTATAGAGACTTTAACCTCATCACTGTTCAGCCTAAAATGATCCCAGTATTAAACTCTGGCATGAAAGGTAGGGAGATAAATGCCAAGCTTTTAATCTTGTTTGGATGTTTTTGTCTACATTAGATGTATTTTTCTCTTGGTTTGCATTTCTTATAGAAATAAACGTTTGCCAACAAACACCAATTTATGGGCCATTACAAGCAAGCAAAGCAATCCGTTTTAATGGACTCCAGTGTCTCAAAGATGGACTGCTTCTGCAGAGCGCGTGGATGCGATTACTCTGATCACCAAAAGGCTTAAATATGATTTGATAACGGAGGCACTAACATGCTTCTTGATGTCCTCATGAAAGCACCACTGTTGTGACTTCTCTCACCAATTAAATATAAAAGTGTTGCCCCACAGATTATTTTTAATTACACGCTTTTAACCTTTGCCAAGGATAGCAGAGTAAAAGAGAGGCTAATAGTTTGATGAGCAGTTCATCAGTGCTGATTAAGAGGATGGAATGACAAGATAATCCAGAGGTGGCGCGGTCTTTAAAGGTGGCCTGAGGGGAGCAAATTAGTTGATTAAACAAGTCGCCGCCTCTCCAGTGCCGAGCGCGCTGATGGGAGGGCAGCGGTGAGTGATGGATGGGGAGGCGTGGAGGAAGCCTTTATGTCCCGCGCTGGTAGAGCTGTCACCAAATGAGTGAAGTGGCTTCATCAATTTGGAGCCATTATCATGTCAAAAGGCGAGGATGGAGCTTGAAGGAGGAGAACAAGATGGAGGTAGGAGGGAAGCAGAGGAGGCCTATCTGCATGCTTTAAGCTCCTCCCTCCTGTAGCCCCTCCCTCTCAGGCAGGCCCGTTTACCGTAAGGCTGTTTAATTTTCCTGAAATAGGGCAGTGACAGCTGTGTCATGCTGATGAGAAGAGCGGCAGCCTGTCACATCTGATCTATCTCAGCTCAAACACACACACACACACACACACACACACACACACACACACACACACACACACACACACACACACACGGGGTAAAAGTTCCAGTGCACAGTTCCAGTTCGTTAAAATGCAGGGATGAAAAAGGAGGATGAAGGTAATAACTGGGAGCTTTTTTTGAATTTCACCTCCTTCACTTTAATTTTCAAGACATTTAATCTTATTTTATGTCTAAAAAGAAAAATAATCTTATCTGCCAAAGCAGCACTACCTGAAATAAGGTAAATATTCTTAAATATGATCTTAAAAAATTATTTTTGAGTAAAAAAATTGCCAATGGGGTAAGCAAAAGTTTCTTGACTAGAATTCTTAAAACTAGCAAATAAATCTAGCAACTCTTCTTTCCCCCAATCGCAGATTTAATTTACTCAAAACAAGAAAACTTTATCGCATTTAGGAATATTTACTTTTTTTGCAGATAAGATTAAGATTTAAGTAAAAATGTGTAAAAACAATGTTTTTTACTAACCAGTTTTTGCAGTGTTGATTGTTTTTGTTGCTTTTATTCATCTGACCTGGCTCAATTATGCCAATTGGATATCACAGCGACACGGTGAGGTTGTAGAGATAGTAAAATAAAACGCAGGAGGAAAAGAAGATTAAATTGTGTGTGTGTGTGTGTGTGTGTGTGTGTGCGTGTGTGTGTGTGTGTGTGTGTGTGTGTGTGTGTGTGTGTGTGTGTGTGTGTGTGAGAGAGAGAGAGAGAGAGAGAGAGAGAGAGAGAGAGAGAGAGAGAGAGAGAGAGAGAGGAGAATTAAAGATGTGGAGGATGGTTTCAGAAAACAGCTTGTTGATGTATCACTTAGCCTGTATTACTTTACAGAGAGAAGGGCGAGTTTAAATTTTAGTGATGTCACTTCCACCCGCCAATCACAGCAGGGAGTGATAAACGTGAAACCATTACATAAATGAGATGTTGACACGACCCTCCGTATGCATGCAGACACATTCTCGTATTTCTCCACTTTTATGTAAATACAACACAAATCCAGGAAATAGCCCTGACCCGAGGTGTCAACGCTATAAGGGACTCATCAGCAGAACATCCACAGAAATCATAAAAGATATTTCTAAATCACCAGATCCATGTTTGTCAGAATCATTGCTGACATCATGCTGCAAGCAGGGATTCATCACACACACACACACACACACACACACACACACACACACACACACACACACACACACACACACACACACACACACACACACACACACAGAGCTGAAATATGGCTCCACTTGATCTGCTCATGAACATCTGAGTTGCCTTGATCAGGTTCTGCAAACACACCAGTGAATCCACTAGTTTGAAAAGATAATCAGATATAGCTTTATTTATTTTTATTTATTTATTTTTCTTTGATTGTGGGCAGAAACTCAAACCTCTCATTATAACATCAGAGGCTGAGAATTATCCCAAAAAGGCTCAAGGAACAGAATTAGTTCTGGAATTCAACAAAAATCACATAAATGAATTTTTAATAAAAACATTTATTATAAAAACAAAACTGCAGAAGCATCAAGTAAATGTTTATTTCTTGAACATATAAAAACGCTAACCTCTTGTTTTTTATACCAGAGTGTAAAAAAAATCCAATCTTCTCTGCAAAACTTTGCATTTGCTTTTCAGTAATAAACACAAACATTTTTCATTTATTCATTTATTCATTTATAGAGCACCTTCCACAACCCTTAGCAGAAGCCCAAGGTGCTGGACACAACAATAAAAAGCAACCACACTAAGAAATACAGTAAAAGACAAACGATAAAAACACAATAAGCACAGAATTAGTTAGTCTTTGTTTCGAACATGTAAAAGAAAATAAAAGAACACATAATAATCAAAATATGCAATTGAAAATGAAAAATATAAAGAGTAATACAAAAATGATGAATAAAAAATAGGAAAATTATAATAAGAGATCATACATTGAATTAATCAATTTACAAATCCAAAAAGGACCCACCCCTTTTTATTAATTCACTTTAATTAATTAATTTGGTTTCTAATCAGTAATATAATTAATATTAATTTCAACATTACACTATCATATGATCATATAACACCACTAAGAGTGCTCCACAGGTAACCTACAACAATTCATGCGTGTTCGCTCTCTCACAAACACGTGTTTCCATCATTTTTATAACACGTGAAAATAATTTCTTTGCGCCGTTTCCCAACGGTCTAATATTTGGACATTCCCTGAGCGTCTCCTCCAAACTATTCCATAATTTAACCCCACAAACTGAAATGTTTTTAGTCGTGCGTACACCCTGTGTTTCCCCCTCAGGCTGCAGCCTCCTTCCCTTACAGTGAGCAGCTTTTGAATATTTACTGGCAGAAGTTTATTTTTGCAGTTTGTAAATCCACTAAGTCTTTTAATTTCATGAGTTTTGAATGTAAAATAATGGATTTGTGTGGTTCCTATACCCCATGAATGATTTCTATTGGGTTTTTTTTTGCAAAATAAATAAAGGATGTATTATTTTTTTGTAATTGTTTCCCCAAACGTCTGAACAGTAAGTCAAATATGGAAGAATTAATGAACTGTGTGGAATGCAAAGGGATAATAACAACAGATAAAAGAAAAAACAATTTAAATCAAGGCAAAGTTGCAGACCCTGGACATAATGATGGGCCTTCAGATGGGACTTAAACATCTGGAGGGAAGTCGCCAGCCTAACAGTCAGAGGGAGACCGCTCCATAGAGTTGGAACTCAGATATACATAATTACATCTTTATCTTCCTACAGTCATAAAACAATACCTGCATTAGATTACATTTATATCCATAGTTCATCATTTTGGAAGCAATGAGATGTTTTTCTGCATGTGCTTGTTTTTTTAATGGATTCTGACTGATTTTTTCATCACCACACCAAGCAGCTTCCGTAAAACATGTAAAAATCAGTGCAGGACTTTCATGAACCTTTTTAAGCATTTTTTTTACCTAGTCGAGCCAACATAACTCCACGGTCAAAGCGGAGTTTCTTCCTCTAACACAGGTGCTGACACGCACACATGCAGGTTCCTGGAAGACTCCCAAGCGGGCCACGGAGCCGCTGTGGTGCCAGTTCCTTTGAAGCTGTCATGCAGACAGATCACCCTGCTCTTAACCCTCTATTGAACCCTGTGTGCCACACAAAAGCCATCTGTACACTTTACCCATGCAAACACTTATTCACCTTAATGCCACTTTTTTTTTTACAGTTTTCCCTTCAGAAGTGGAAGAATGACCTTTGTTTTGAGTCATCATTTAGATCATATATCAAGGTGAAAAGTTGGATTATGAAAGGTCAACAGTGCTGTGAAGGCACACACACACACACACACACACACACACACACACACAGTTGAAAGGTGAAAATCATCATCATCATTTGTCGATTAGCTGAGCGATCCTGGGAACGCAAATATTGATTTAACAGGTAAACATTCAGCTTCATACAGATCAGAGTGTGAAGAGCTAAACAGATCATTCATTGTGAAGTTTTAATAATTTTATTATTTTTCAGTTTTTTTAATAATCCTTATTTTTAATGTTAAGTGGATTTATTACACTTCCAATATGATTTTTTTTATTACACAGCAAATTCAGCATGCTCAAATCAACACTGTCAGAGTTGATTTCAACACTTTTAAAGTGTCTATATGGGTCCACGCCAGAAAGAGTTCATTTAACTCTTTTTGGAGAGTTGGTACTTTAACTCTGATTTAGTGTCTTCTGGAGCTGACAATTTAACACCAGTGTTAGAGTTAATATAGTAACTCTTAACACAAGTTCAGCTTTTTAGGAGTTATTTTGTCCAAAATGACTCCTACAGAGTTGATTAGGAAAGAGTCCTTTTTAACACTCAGGTTTAACTCTCATGTCAGTGTAGCCCTTTTTATAAAACAATGCCGCCAATTTGCCGCAACACCGATGCGGCATCTGGGAGCCTAAGGTCGTTTATAAGAGCTCAGACCGTGGCGGTAATGTTGCGCAATCATGTCCGTTTTATAAAAGATTACATGATGGCGGCATAAAGGAGGTATGGGGGCGGACTTCCGTGTATCTTGGACATAACTTGCTTTTTATTGCGATCAAAGCAGCGCTCCTTAAGTTTTTTTTTTCCAATCAGCTACAGGTGTGTGTCCTCCACCGTCCCTGTGAGCTGTCAGATGATCTGAGCTGCAGATCTAACGGGGAGAAGCTCCTGGAGCTGTGCATCGCTCCAGTTTATCATCTCAGCTGGTTCTGTTTACAAAACGAAACTTATGCCCGTATTTACTTTCATTTTCAATATAGTTCCTGGCCGGAGCTCGGCATTAATTCATCACGTGGTCATGACACCTCCCTCTGTTGCACCAAGGTGCAATGTGCGTTTATAAGATTGGCGAAGCCGCAATATTACCGCATTATTACTATCAAGCGTAGCGGCACGAATGCCACAAAATTGCGGTAATATTACGCTGATTTGCCGGAACGGTGTGTCTTATAAAAAGGGCTTGGTACATATCAACTATATAACTCTTTTTAGTGTTAAATCAACTATTCTTAAGCCTGGGACACACAGGAGACAGACGCGCTGCGCTACGGAAGCACCGCGGTTTTGGGAAGTCAAATGGTCTCACAGGAAGCGCCGCTGAACGCTTCTTGGAAAGTCACGCGATAGTCACAACATCACGCGGGACTTGAGAACAGGAACAGCCGCTCCACGGCTTGAAATAGAACTGGCGCCTATCTTTAGCACCTCTGCACGGACCAGCGCTTCTGGGACGCGACGCTGCGCTCCCCGTGTAGCCACTCTCATGGCTTCTAATGGCTGCTTTTTAAAATGATGGCGCGGGCGTGGCGCGGGCGTGGCGCGGGCGTGGCGCGGGCGGCGCGTCTGTCTCCTGTGTGTCCCAGGCTTTAGTGTTAATTTGGACCAACACCCCAAATAACACTTTTGAATTTGCTGTGTATTTTGTATTTTTATGCATTACTGGATTAGTGCGTTCATTTTTATGAGGCAATGAGCAACAAGGGTATTCTTCCATTTAAGGATGGTCATTTAATTTAAATGCATTATTTATACAGTAAACGGTGACATTGAGAATTAACGTGTCAGCGCCGAGGACAGCCTAACAGCTGCCATGTGTGTCTGCGGTTTGGAGAGCTGAGGAGGGAGAAATACGCCGGGTTGGAAGGTCAGCGTCTGCCCTGGCAGAGGGGGGTTCTGTAGGTGTGGGTGGGGAGAAAAGGGGGGATTTAATTAGAGCAAGTGGCTGCATCCCCCTTCGGTGTCCTGCTCCGAATTACTGCTTGCTGCCAAGGGTTAACTGGACTGATAAATGGGATCGGCCACACATCTGTGCACCAACACACACCTGAGGGGGTTCAGGAAGGACTAAAGCCTCAATGATTCTATTAAAACTGGTGAAAAGTACAAAACATGTTCGCTACATTATAATATTTATTTCCTTCAGTGCTCAAAAAATATTAAAAGATTATTTTAGTAATAAAACAGTAATGGTTTTATTCCAAATATGCAGATTAGTTTCTTATCATTGTAAAGCACAAATAATCATAATAATGCAAATAATAACGGATAAATATTTAGAGTTAGCAGCAGTCACAATCACATATCCAAAAGGGAATGGCAAAAAGTGCATTTTATTTTTTTAAATTATGGATTAAGGTGTTTTAATTAAATATTGATCGTAAGATTATGAACTATTTCAGGGGTTCCCCCCTTTCTTGTGTCCAAGACGGGTCAGGACCTCCAACCCCAACTCCTACACGCATACACACATTAAATGTGATCATTTACCAACTTTATACAGACATACAGAGTTATAACCTTTATATGGAGTTCTGATGTGTTGTAATGTAATTTTTACAAATAAAAATCTTGCTAACCTCAGCAAAGACAAAATTGTGGGGACCCCCTGCAATCTTATGAGGACGCTCTTGGGTAGCCTGGCCTGCCAGACACTGGTCTGGTAACGCTCCTATTCAATTACCCCACCCCCTGAGAGTTCAGGCCGAGCCAGTCAGCGCTGAGCAGCGTACGTCACACACCGCAACGCTCAGTTTCTTAGCGCTAAAAGCCTTTCTTCTAAAGAAAGATGTTTGTGCTGTTCTACCCACAGACATACATAGACGCCTCGTGGACTGGCGCTTCCGTAGTGGCCGGCCGCCATCTTAGATGGGTCTCCATTCGCCCCCAGTGCATTAATTTCTACTGAGGAAGATGCTTACCTAGCTAAAAAACACATAACGTTGTGTCACCTTTACTTGCGCTAATAGAGCAACAAGTAAAAATTGCCGGAAAACAGTGAGAGGGAGATTGTTAGCAGCGCTCCTTTGACGACTACAGCTAAAGAACTACAGCGTTGCGCGGTAAGTCGTCATTTCCGCCTTCTTTAGGATTGGTTACTTTTGAGCTGGCTAGTCCCGCCCCTCGTGGTGCTCGCTGCCTCTGAGTTACCAGACCCTTCCGCTGTATAGAATAGACAGAGGGAGAGTCTGGCAGGCCAAGTTGGCTCTTGGGTGCCCCGACCCCTAATTTGGGAACCCCTGAACTATTTCGCACAATATCTTAGCAGATGAAGCTGTGAATGAATCTCTACCACACCTAAATCTGGCTCGAGATCTTGACTGAGCTGAGCTTTTGTGATATTTAACAGCTGTGGAAGCCGTCCTGAGCAGAGTGAACTCTAAAGGGTAATCAGTCGTAGATGTTCACCCAAAGACGACGTTCTGGGAGTTCCATTAAAATCTCTCTCCTGTGGTTTAGGAGGGACACACTCAGAGGCAAAAACATGGTTGCCCACCTTTTCCCTTTTGCGGTTGATTATTAAAAAGGAAGAACTATTTTAAGAAAATAATTTTTTCCTATTTTTTCCTCCTTGTGCCACCTCTCCTCAGGTGCTTTCGGTAGTCAGTCCTTTTAGGATATTTTAGACCGTAGATTTAGTCAATATACTAATAAAAATCAGGATTTGGGATGTATTTTAATGGCTCAAAGTTTTAAACAGTTTTTACTATTCGGCTCTTTTGACAGCTCTGTTGAAATCACAAATGTGATTGTGCTATTATTCGCATCTTTGAGTTTCTCTCGAAATCTCATCACACCATTAACCTTCCAGATGCTATTGTAGTTTCAAACCCGAGACAGTTTTGAATAATGAATATGTTATTACATCTTTCCTTTGCTCTCTCATCGTGACGTTTATTGTGTTTACGTGCACAAAGGTGGAGAGGTCATGGAGCCCATCCCTCTCTGTCAGGGTGCTAATTGGTTTGAATGGGTGGCCACTCCTCCCAATAAACAACATCTCAATCTTTAAGGTGGCCTAATTCATTTTTATTCAGCCTGTCACCAAAAGACACGAGAAGGACAAATTCTTCACCTTTTCATGATGTCAAACCGTATTTAATCTTCCAAATGATGAGTCAATTCTTAATTTATATAAAATCACTGCAGCAGAGTTTAATTTATGTATTTATTTATAATGAGTAAATCTACAGTTATGTGCTATTGCACAGATCAGCAGTGATCTGATGAAGCCATTTATTTCTTTGAAATAAGTGCTCCAAGTGTGTTTTTTTGTTTTTTGTTTTATAAAATTCTGATTTGATTTAACTTTACAGATGAAACATCACTATTTTAATTTTAATAGGATGCTCTTTTTTGATACTTCATGAACTCCTGTCTCTTTATACTGATAGACGTTGAGACCAGTGGCGGATCTAGAAATTCTCTGAGTACGAGGTCATCAAGGGGCACCAATATTTATAAAGGGGCCAAGTATTCCTTAGTGCCTCGCTTTGGCGCAGGCAGCAGGCTGCGACTTTGTTCATATACTTGCAGCTACACGGTATTGCACTGCATGTAATACTGGAGTGTTCCACTAGGGGGCAAACTATAGTACTCAGACCAGATAGAGAGCCGGGTTTGTGGGTACAACCAAAACAAACATGGTGATCAGTAAGTGGTTAATTTTGAGATCACAGCAGAAAAAAAGACAGCAGCGGTATCGTAGAAGACCTCTAAACCAGAGACGGAGTCACCGCGGTGAGTGTGTCTCGCTCGTTTTGTCAACTTCACCTACTGGTTACTCGTATATTACAGCGTTCGGACGCGTCAAGTCGCGTCACGTTAATTTCGGGGGACGCCCACAAACGATGCTTCAAATCAACACAAGTGACACGTGGCAGCCATTTTAAACACACGTTTGCGTCATTAAATAGCAAGTATATTACACAACATTTCACGCTGGAAATTCCTATTTGGCTCATTAGCGCTACTAGTGTTTGAACTTGGAATTGCATCCACCTATAATCTGGTCATCGTGCAAAGGACAGATGAGTGGAAAAACAGGGGCACCTCAGGGAGCCAATCAGATTTCTGTGGCCCCGCCCCTAGAACCGTCAATATTTAAGATCCAAATCCTTGGTTCCAACAACCCTAATTCAACCAGAGATCAGTTAATGAGATGCAAAATACTAATTTGTTATTCTTTTTTGAAATGCTCCAACACAAGTCTAATTGTTCTTATTTGTAAAGTCCTTGCTAACGTCCATACTCGTCCTTTTAATGCACCAGTATCTCCTGTTTGTTGACATCTGGTTTAGTTGGTGTATTTCTGTGAGATTAGCACTGTTTGTGATTTTCTGTTTGCTTTCGGGTTCACTGCTGATCTGCTGAGTTTTGGGAAACATTCCAGATGTGCCAAGCTGGGACCGGTTCAACCTGAGCTAACAGAGAAATGAACAGTTTAATAGCTCTGTCAGAGGCACTGAGGAGCTCACACGGTGTTTCACACATAACCCCAGTTACCAATGAGATTTATTTATTTTCTTATTCCGTGTGAGTTATTTATTAGATTTGCTTGGAGAAAATATGTTGAATGAAAGTCTTTTAGCCATATCACTTGTTTTGTGTTTCTAACCTTTGCTTGGCTTTAACAGGGAAATCGGGCAGAGTCATGACATTTACCTGAGTGCTAATGACAGCAGGTACTATCATGAGTCATAAACAATATTCCCAAAGTGGCAATTATGTGCAGATTTAGATGCCATTTTAGACCAAAAGCTACAGCTCAGTGGTGGGAAATGCACGAGTTTACAACACGCTGTAGAGTTGAATCAGAGTTTATCTGCAAAGAGGAGCAACTGAAAGATGACTGTAAACCGAAGGCGGAGATCTTCAAAGCACTTGATGTCTTTGAATATCCTCATAAGTGGCCAGATAATGCACGAAGGAGAGGAACAGTAAGATAAGAGGGTGAAAGTAATGAGGCATTGTTGTGGCTGATAAAGTGTATTTGTCTCCTATCTCTCATATCAAAGCACAATGGGGCCCTTGTATGGGCGACAGTAAAACATGGGGCTGTTAAATAGACGGACCCATTAAATGGTCATAAAAGTCACGCTGGCCTGGGTAATGTTGAAAAGAAGCTTTTGTTTCCACCTGGGGAGAGAAAAGGAAACAGGTAAGCTATTACGAGGTTGGAATTCCTGAATCTAGACTCTGAACCCAGACAGTTGCATTTGTTCTCCATTCCTCCTGGTTTATGGGATGTGAAATCTTGATTAAGCTGCCATTAATGAGTGAAGATCAAACAACATGACAGCATTGGTCAGCTTAGATAAGTGCACAGGATTCAAAAATTTGGACAAGGTTTTACGCCTCTTAAGACATAAAGAATAAAAATTGTTGAGGTTAGACACGAGCTGCAGCTCTGGAATGTTCGAATAATTCAAGGGTGTGTACACGGCTTCCTGTTTTTAATCACAACTCTTTAGGGTTTATAGAGAGTGGCCCATAAAATAAATATATATTCAATAACTGTAAGTTATGTGGATGAAGATGTCTTTTTGATGTAAGAGGTCAGTGGAGAATATGAGCAGGCTGAAGATGACAGAAAGGGCTCCACCACTGGAACAGCATCTCTGATCCACAACATGTTGAACGCTGAAGCAGATGGACTCCAGCAACAGACGACCGCACCAGGCGTTGCTCCTGTCAGCTAAGAACAGGAAACTGAGGCTCCAATTCACATAGGATCACCAGAACTGGACCAGAAGAGACTGGAGATGGATCATGCCAGAATTTGGTGTGAACTTCATGAAATCGTATCCACTCAGCCTTGGATCAGTGGTTCAGGCTGCAGTTGATGGTGTAGTCATGTCATAGAGACACCCCCCCCTCCAAAAAAAAAATTTTCAAACAATCTGAGTTTAAGCCATGACGGTTTTGAAGGCAAAAGGGAGTCTAAGGCGAGGGAGAGGCGGTTGGTTCTCAGAAAAGAATAAGCAAGCCACACCTGTTTACATCTGCATGTTCCAACCCACTTTAGAGAGCCAGTAACATCTAAATCAACTTTTTTAACTGATAACCTGTAGAGATGAGTGTCTAATAGTGCTGTAGACACGTGTAATCATTATTTTGGCATTTTACTGCAACTTAATTAAAATTTAATATTTCAGCCCAAAACCGTAATTCTATCTCCATCTTCAGGTTAAAACTCTGCTCCACACTGATCTAGAATCAGCCACAGCTGATTGCTGTAGAGCTGCAGCGTGACGTTGTCTCTACCGTACTACGTGGCTGCACTGCACTGGACTCCGGCTGAGTCTCGGCCACACCTCCACCTGGCTCGGCCACTCACCTGCCGATTTGACACGTTACGGCTCGGAGCCGCTCGCCTCCTTCAAAAAACATCCTCCTCCCCTCTTTCTTCTAGTGATCGCGGTGGACAGGAAATGTGCTCTGAGTCTGCTCGTTCTCCTGAGTGGTAAGTCTGCTTTGTTTGTGTGCTCGTGTGCACGTGCAAGTGTGCAGCACGCGCTTGTTAACGACTCGTTTTTCTGACTGAGAAACTTCGAGAGCACTTTTCTAACAGTAAGTGTGGTTGAAATAAGGTGTTACTCACGTTTTAATGTCAGCAATAATTAAATGCTGGACGGGGTAATGCAAACATCAGAACAACTAGACCTAACTACTGCAAACGCCAACCTGAGCTACCGCTAACGCTAGGCTGAGACACCGCTAACGTCCTTGTGAACGCAAGGAAAACATAGAAGATTGTTGAAGTACTAACGTAATTTACTGGACACTTACGTTCTTGTTTGTCAGCAAAGAACCGCTCCACAACCCGCCGGACAGGAATTTCCTCGGCACATACCCACCTCACAGCCAGCGAGACAGTCACTTTGCCAAACAAGAACTACTGGTTCCTCAGCACCACGTTCCCCCTCACACACACACACACACACACATTCATGTCCTGGCCGAGTGGGCGGGGTAAACCGGGCTTTTCATATAGGGCTAATTCATGGATTTGAGTTTGACCACTAAATGTGCGTTCCGGTTGTCCTCGGAACTCGTTTTTCCGACACAAGTTAACCGGAAATGACGCAATGAACTCGGAATTCCGAGCTGCGAACTCGTACTTCTCAGAGGACCCCGAGATCACGATTTTAAAGATGGCCGCACCCAGTGTTACCTCGTCTTCATTTATTTCATCATTTATATGTTCTGCTTTCTTTCTTTTTGCTATTTAACAGCACCGAGTTGTTTATTCTTGTTATCATTAGTTAAGTTGCTCAAAACGTCAGCATTGCCGCCGAAATTGACCAGTGTTTATGGTTTTTTAACAGTTCCTGGTGTTTACATTTTGACGTTTGATATTTTTAATGTTTCTGTCTGGTTTTATGTGGTTTTTCCGAGTTGGAATCTGGAACGCAAAACGAGCTCGTTACGTCATTTCCTGGTCGGAAATTCTGAGATCCGAGGACAACTGGAACGCACCACTAGCACTGCTCCTGGGTCAAAGCATTATTTCCAATTGTGGATAAACATTGTCCTACTGCCACTATGAGGATCACGCCAATTGTGTGCTGTATTTTCCAGCAGAGATAATAAAAATGTAATGCAAATGTTTAGTCCAACCTTTCTAAAGATACCTTTAAGAACTTTTCCCAGCTGCACCTGGTTTAGCCATATAAACAATTACCCTCTCTCCGCTAGCAGCTCATGGAAATGCCCATGCTCGTCTGATGACAGGGGAGTGGGAAAGGTCCAAAGACGCAGACAGAAAGAGATTCATGTCCAGTGGGCTAAATGTCATACGGCATAGCTCAATATTGGTTAATAAATGATGAGGACAAGGTACAGGGACTGAAAAGAGAAGTAAAACTCTAATAAATTACGTTTTATCTCAATAATGAGACGACATTAATTTTGGTCCCAAGGTCTGGCAGAAAGTAAGCTGATTTATCACACACATTTAGCTCTGTGGGAATTAGTCTAATTACCAGGAGTATGGAGAGCTGATGTTCACTTCACAGAAAGCCCATTGTGCACTCAGATCATTTATCACCGCTGAAGCCCGGTGCTGTGGCTATGGGACATGCTGGGAAAGGTGGACAGCAGCGTTCATGAAAGCTTTTTGTGCACACACACCGTGAATCAGCAACAGATATGTCAGTCAGTTTGTCTGAAGATGTTTCTTTTTTTGAAGCTCCAGATCTGTTGTGTCAACTCCGTCACCTTTAGCCCACATCTTATCAAAAAGCTTAAATCAGTGGGAGCCTGTGAGCAGTGGAAGGACCAGCGTGCATCAGAGCAGACCTGGTTTGGCAAAAGCAAGCTGCCTCAGAGCCGTGGTAATGATTGAAAAATGTGCCTGTAATTACTGATAAGCTCTTTAATGTTTCAGTAAACTCCCGTCGGCCGCTCAGTTTACTGACGTGTAACTCCTCGATAAACTCTGGCTTTGTAGTCAAGGGCCGGCGGCTTCTTTGAACCGACTGTCCTCTCACGGTGTGAAAGGTGTCGACAAGGTGGCCGGTGTGTGTGTGTGTGTGTGTGTGGGGGGGGTAATAAGAAGGAGAAACTAGGAGGTAAAGGACATTCAGATCAGATCCAAATTAAAATGTTTTCCAAATTTGGCTTTTAAAGGTTCTCATCCATTTGATCAAATCCTTTGATAATTTTGCTGTGGAGCAAAAGGAAGACATGGGTTTCAATCCCTGACCAAACTGAGCTGTGGCTACGGCTGATAAGTTATTAAGTCTTCTTCACAAAGGCAAACATCTCATCAGGAGTTGGAGTAGTTGCAGACCCAAGTGCAGTGAAGCGCGGCGGTAATCCAGAGATCAGCCAGGTAGGGTTTAAAAAAAAACAATAAAAGTGTTTAAAGCCAATGTCTGCACAGAAACAGGACAAAAAACACAAGAAACTGACAGGAAAACACGACCAGGACTGAGTTTAAATACTGCTGAGGAGGTGATGAGGAAACAGGGAACAGGTGTGATGATTACTGATGTGTTGCAGGTGTGACTGGTTAACAGGTCACTGAGAGAACAGATATGGGGACCAGACAATACTAAACACACAAAAATGGAAAGGGAAAACTAAAGAGAAATGAAACACTAATAGGCTGGGGGACAGAAACAGCAGGACTGATGAGATAAAAACCTGAATGATAAAACTGAGAGGATGGGATATGGAAGGGACACGAGACATGACACGTCTGTTCAATCAAAGTCTGAATATTTCTGTCCAAACCAAATTACTGAAGCAACAAAAGCTGAACGAGGCTTTTGCAACAGAGTTCCTGCATGCATCAATGTTCTTGTGGAAAATAAAATAATTTTACCTTTAATTTTTTTATCAGTCACTTTGCAACCACTTTATAAAACATCTGTTACTGTTTGCTGAGCACACATGAGACATTGCTGAAGTTGGTTAATTACAGGTTATTGGTAAATATTTTTATCGATTGATTAATAGTTCTTAGAATAAACCCATTTTCCATTTTACTTAAAGATCACTTGCATGTTTTTAAGTTAAATAACCAAAGTATTGGAACTTTTTTTTTACATAGCACCATCTTTATCAACAGGTGTGATTAAAATAGAGGGTTTTAATACTTTTATTTAAAGAAAAATATTTTTAAAATATGATTTAAGTCAGAAGGCTCTTCTTGTGCCTTTAAAGTGTTCACTTATATATTTTATGATGAGAAAAAAGACTCACGCTTTAATAATCATTGACTTTAAAATAAAAAATACAATAAAACAGCATTTGCCATAAATCTAAAGGTAGAAAGCAGCAGACATGGAGGCCTCAATTCAATTTAATCCTATAGCCCCGCCCCCTGCAGGCCTGGCTGTATTTAAATTACCCTCAAATAATAAAAACAAGAAAACGGGGTTGTGGGAAAGAGGAAGGCAGATTTCACTGAAGCAAAGTAGCTCTTTATCAAGGCGGCAGACAGACAGGTAATCTGTGAGATAAAGAGATGAGAGACAAGCAGGTGGAGGAGAAGGTGGGCGGGGCCGCAACAGCGCTTCAATCTGCTGGAGGTCACCAAATGGTGCACATCATCTAAACCACAAATTCAGGTGCGGCTACTGATGGCATAAGAATAAAAATCAATCTATCGCTGTTATTTATTTATTTATTTTGGAAACAGGAAATCAGGTTTTCAGACCGAAAGTGTCTTTTAATCTGAAGCTGTGGTTTTGTTTTTTACATATTTACAAAAACTGTGCGTAATTTAATTATCATAGGAGTTTGGTCAACAAAAACTGCAGTTTGAACTTTTTAAAAGAAAATCTGAAACAAAAACATTGTTTTTTTTTCATAAACATGATTTTTATCCTTATTTATTTCATCTTCGGCGCGGTTTTAATGTCCTAAACTGTTGCCCTTCGGCTTTTCTGGGTCTTAAAACAGCATTAGTCCACATTAAGCAGAGAGCCAATTAACTTCTAGCCTCATCTGCCAACTCATTACACTTTTATATGGTTTGTGTGCAATTCTAGCTCGTAAACTTTAATGGCACTGGTGTGGCCTTAGTATGAGGATTCATATTAAAATGTAAATGATGGACAGATTGATTTCTGAACTATTTAAAAAAAATCCGTAGATGTTTTGAGGAGTTTGACATCAAAGAGTTGTCTGACTGCATGGCTGCTGTTATCTTTGGTGACGATAAGAGAGTGAAAACACAATTGTTCAATCTTCTAATGTACCTCGGCGGCGCTTTGATGCAGTTGAAGGTGTTTGCAGGCAGGACAAGGGTTGGACATTACCTCACTCTGAATGTTTTCTGGGGGGAGAAACGAGCGAGTAATTAGCTGATTAGAGGCCCGTCAGAGCAGCTCAGCCTCCAGCCAATCCCAGCGCGCAGCGGCCTCCGGAGGTGGAGAGGGCTGGCTGATGGAGAGACACACACACACACACACACACACACACACACACACACACACCTCTGTGGTTAATGTCGAGGTGCACTCCGAGGAAAACGATGGAGGAATGCGAGCGGCGTTAAACCTGCGCGTAACAGATGCTCCAGTGCGTGTTTTTAATGAACAGGTTAGGCTGTAACTGAGGGTAGTTTGCGCGCTGACGCACGGTGGCACAGGTGTGCGCCTTCTGTGTGTGTTTATTCAAAACTCTTCTTTAGCTGAAGCCGTCATGGAAAAATCGAAAAACTTCAGAATTGACGCTCTGCTCGCTGATGAGACCCACCGCGGCGGCCGGGAGCTTTCCCCGGGTCTGAGCAGCGACAGCCCCGGCAGCCCGGTCTCATGCCGCCGCGCGGACTCCCCCTCCCCGCGGAACGCGCAACTTCACACCGGAGTAATCCCCAAACCAAGCCTGCTAAATCTCCCCCATCCAGGGCTTGCCTCTCTGCCTCAAGGCGCGATCCCCGGTATGTACCCCGCTCCCATGTACCCGCTGACGGCTCTGGGCGGGCAGCATCCCGCTTTCGCCTACACCGGCTTCACGCAGCTGACGCAGACCTACCCAGACCACCTGAAGGCGGCTGCCATGGCGGGATCTCTGCCCCTGGAGCACTGGATCCGCGCCGGCATCATGATGCCGCGGATGCCGGATTACAGCTGTGAGTATGAATATAAACAACCAAAGCTTGAAACAAGAAAACTGGGACAGTTTTGTTATAATAATAAAGCTTCAAAAACGTCGAGAAAGGAAATAATGATCAAAAACTATAATAATAATAATTATTATTATTACTATTATTATTATTATTATTATTATTATTATTATTACTATTATTATTATTATTATTACTATTATTATTATTATTATTATTATTATCAATGATAATAAAATATTGTAATGGTTAAAAAAATTAGACCTACTATTTTCCCATATAACAATATTTTATTATCATTAATAATAATATAATAATAATAACTTGTTTTCGTTATTATTGCCACTTAAGTCCTTTAATAAAAATACCAGTTAACCAATTAACAGAAAAGTTAAGATTAGCCCTTCTTTTATCATTTTTATTTCAAAAAGAAGAGAAAACACTGCTCATCTGTGTGAAGGTGCTGGATAAGGTATAGAACTATCAAAATGGAAAAAATCCACACACTTCTATCTGCAGTTAGAGTTTTTTAATCAAGCTTTCGTTCAGAAGACCTTCATCAGGAGTTGTTCATCATTTTTATTTAAAATAAAAAAACACAAATAATTGTTTCCTTTATTATTTTCTCTTTGGTTTTACCATTGCAGTAGACTTTTTTTTAATTTCCTCCAAGGAGTTCCTGTCATTGTCCCTCACAGCGTGCTGGCATCACTTTTACTGCCTATCTGTGTCATATTTTAATTTTGACTCATTTATATCTCTATAAACGCCAGCCGGATGGAAATTGTCTTTGTGTGACGAAATAACAATAAACAAACACCTAAAACGTACTGTAGTTCATCAATAAAAGCCCAAAAGCCTTCATTGAATTTTCATTAAGTTAATGGCATGCCTGTGTTTTTATGGCCTCTGCGCCGTGTCCCTCCGTCAACAATAAACTGGAGTAAAGCTATTATAGTTAATGATGGCCAGAGAGTGCTGGCATATGTGTCCGTGTTCCCACCCACAGCATCACAGTGAACTTCTTGTGTCCTTGGTGTTTTATAAACACGACTAGTCTATAACCAAGTGTTTTTAAGCTGTCAATTCAATAAAACTTCACTGGTTTTGCATGAAACAAATTTCAGACACTGCAGCTGACACCAAACATGTCAAGGTTTTAAGATGAAATGAGAAATAACAGATCTTTTTGTTTTTGGATTTCCTTTTGCAGCGGGCCCTCAGTCCGGCCTGTTGGGGAAATGCAGAAGGCCTCGCACCGCTTTCACCAGCCAGCAGCTCCTGGAGCTGGAAAACCAGTTCAAACTAAACAAATACCTGTCCCGACCCAAACGCTTCGAGGTGGCCACCTCCCTCATGCTGACTGAAACACAGGTAAGTCCTGCAGGCTAAAAGATTAACGAGATTTCTTAAAAACTCGTTTTTTCTGACAATAAGATTCTAATTAACTGTGATCTGGTTATTAGATCAAGTGGATAAATCTCAAAAGTCAGAGTTTCTTACCTTTATTTGACTATAAAGCCACTAAAGTGTTTGATCAACCTGTAACTGTTTAATTATAAATTATTAAAACATGCAGTCAATTATTCACCCACACCAAACCTGCTGTTTTATGTGAGTGTATCAAAGATGAGCCTCATTGTGGGATTATTTCTGATATTTGCTATTTTCTTTGCAATTTCATTCATAAAATCAGTAAAAACGGCAGATTTTTCTGCTAAAAGGTAAAGAAGATAAAACGTCAGATTAGATAAGATGTAAAAATTTACCTCAAGAAGATTTGAGTCAACTGGGGATGTCAGTGTATATGCAATAAAAATAAATCTCATCGTTCCACTACATTGAACACATTTGTGTTGCATCTTCTCCTCGCAGGTGAAGATCTGGTTTCAGAATCGGAGGATGAAGTGGAAGCGCAGCCGGAAAGCCAAGGAGCAGGCTTCCGCCTCCAACCAGGCTGAAACGGAGCGACTACGCGGTGGCGGGAAGGCAGCCTCCGACAAATCCGATGACAGGAGGCGAGGTGTGAACCCAGACAGCAGAGGGGTAGATTTTGGCTTGGAGGATGGAGAGGAGGTAGAGGAGGAGGAAGCAGAGGAGGAGGAGGAAGAAGAAGAGGAGGAAACCCAACATGGGTATTCTCTTTCTGTGAGTAACAGGATCAAAATGCCTCGGTCTACAGACTTTTTGCAGCACAGCAATAAGCTGGGCTACGATTCCCACAGCCCGTTCTCCGATGAGGAGCTGGAGGGGGTTCAAAAATGACTACATGTCCCAGAGGCTTCGCACCAAGCAGACGTGGCCAAACGTGTGAAAAGACAACTTCCAACTGAACATTTTGGGAGAGAAATGTCAGGATCTTTTCTGAAACCACAAATTATTGATGAAAACACAATAACTCGTGTTTAAAATCAGCATGCAGGAAAGAAACGAGACTGTTGTCATGTGTTTGGGCCACCTGCTGCCAGCCGGAGCTCCAGCTCTTAAACTTTCTGTAAATGAAGAAGCGATGATGAGTGACGGCAGCCCACACGCATCACGAGGCTGCAGAAACGACAGCGTTGACACATCTGCAGTCTGGTGGTTTCTGGTAGAATCTGTAGCCTGTTGCATTGAATTTAGTGCATTGATTGTAAATATTGTTGCTTTTCTGTCCTTGATAAAGTTTATGAATTTGTTCCTGTCATTTATATGTCAAGTGAATGGGCTTAATTTATTTGAATGACTGAAAAAAAATATTATTGGTGTATTTATCAGACGCTTATTTGTGGTTCAACTGTGAAATAAAAAATGTGAAAACAGCAAACGAATTATATCCAAACTAATTTATAATAAGCTTCGGCTTTTGCAGCAAAAAGGTCATGATTGTTCATATCGGTGAATGAATGAGTGAATATGCAGTGAACACATACATGTCCTTAGAGGTGATGCAGATTAAAGAGGAGTTCCTTCACCTGCAGAGCCACTGGGCCCACATGGTGGTGGAGGCCGACAGCTCCTCTGGGCTGATCCCATCAGCCTGATGTGTCCTGATAAAAAACAAACAAATGTGGTCATGTGGTTTTTGGACTCTCAATAAAAGACTTGTCTGTGGTTTTATTAATAACGTTGGTCTTACTCCCCCTGCTAGCTGCTTCCTGTTGTAAAGCAAACCAACGCGTTTTCCACTTCACAATTTCAATTTACTGCCAAAGCTCTCAGATATGAATGACTCGTGGGGTTTGCTGATAGCCAAATAATTAAGCTAATGAATGGGAAGTCAAGCAATCAAAACCCTGATGGTGACGAAACGTGCAGGGCAGCAGCATGATGAGTCTGCAGCTGCAGCTGGGCCATGTGGAGCGTGTGTGTGTGTGTGTGTGTGTGTGTGTGTGTGTGTGTGTGTGTGTGTGTGTGTGTGTGTGTGTGTGTGTGTGTGTTGCAGAAGCTTACTGTGTCTTTAATGAGGCTCAAGATCATTAATGGGTTATTTTCACTCCATTTTTTCAAACCCAAACCCCAAATACATCCTTTCAGACTGTGAGAGGATGCTAGATCACTTGGTAAAAGTGCAAATGAAACATAAACTTTAGAAAGACCTGCATGCTTTCTGGATCAGATACTTTCTTGCTCTTAGCTCACCTTTTGATTAGAATCAGTGTCTCTTGATTCACAGCAAGACGGACAATGTCAGCTCCAAAGAAGTTAGTCATATTTAAGCTTCAGCACCCAGACAATGATTTTTATACATTTGAACTAATGTTTGAAACAGAAAAATGATTAAACAATGAGCAAGCTTATCTGTAGAAGTTAAATTTAATGATTAAAGCATCCCTGGAGCACGTGGATCGTTCACGTTTTGAGTTTGTGCTGCAGAGTACAACAGCATCATTTACAGGGTAAACCAATATTCACTCATATGCATTGTTCTTTTTCAATGAATAAATAAAAAACACAATATGGAGGCTCAGAAGGTTAAAAAAAATACAAAAACCACAACACAGTGGCAAAACCTGCAACAGAAGCCACTGTCCTGAACGCTGTTGTCTCTCATTTACTTAGCACTAGGGGTGCACCGATTGCAGTTTTTGGCCGATCACCGATCTTGAGATAAACCTGACTTGCCGATACCGATTTTGTGTTAACTAAAAGCAGATTATGTCAATGTTTCAATTATCTTTTATTGAGAAAACCAACATGAATACTCATGAAACAACAACTGGACATGGGGTCATGTACTCAAATATAAATGAACATATTAGCATTGCTGTCTGAACTACAAAATCACATTTGTTCCTTTAGAATTTCATTTTTCTAATTTTGAAAACAAAACTTTTGTACCTGTTTTGACACAATTGTCCAAAAAAATTATTCTATAGCAACGATTTGCTGATGATTGCAGTTTTTGGCCGATCACCGATCTTGAGAAAATCCTGAGATCGAGGCCGATCTATCGGTGCACCCCTACTTAGCACATCCATTTTTCTGATCACAAACATTATTTTGTATTTTCACTTTAATATAAAAAAGACCAAAAAAACCACAAGTTTATTTCATCTTATGATGGCATTATGGGTAACGTCTATTAAAAACAGAGATCAGCTGTTAGGGCTTGCATTCCTCATCTGAACATGTGAGTTCCAAATTTGTATTCAGAATAAATCTAAAAAGTGTTTGACACTTTACTTCCAGTCTCCTCAGCAGGCCCGTCGCAACAGGGCAGGTAAACAAGGCAACTGCCCTGGGCCCCGAGCTGGTTAGGGGCCCCAGACAATTACTATCTATGAAATAAACGCAGCAACAAACTGTGTAGGTTCAGCGCACTGGCCCTTTAACATTGTGTCTGAGGATGTCACTGCAGGCAAAATTGCATCAAATCCGATTTTTTTCCTCACGTGCCACCCACATCTGTTTTTATGACAGTCTGAACAGCACAGATCTGACCTTTTAAATAATAACACCAATAATTAATACCAGGACATTTTCAGTGAGTAATAATTCAGGAAGACAGCGGGAAAAATTAGTAAAAATAGTTTATAGTTTGTAAAACAGTTTCAAGCTCAAAACAGGGGGCCCCTCACAGTCCATCTTGCCTGGGGCCCTCAAATGCCTTGAAACGGCCCTGCTCCTAAGTCAAGAACAAAGAGGTCAAATACTAACCTGCAGCACCTCAGAGAGATAGCAAATGTGACTCACAGGAAGAGACAAGAGGAAAATGAAATTAAAAGTTTGTAAAGTTCTGGATAAACTTTGTTTTTATCCTTGCAGCGGTGGCTTAAATAACCCATCATTTTACACAGTTTTGGGTTTAAAATGAGCGAACAGCAGCCTGCAGGGTGAACCTTTGTGAAATGACGCTTTTTAATTTGGCTGATGAAAAATCATATGAATCAACAGGACGTCGTTTAGTCGTGTGACTTGTCATCCGTATGACGAAAGGCCCCTCTGACACGGAACAAAACTCACAGCTAATTGATCAGGCAGCGGAGCAATATATGGAGGTCATTGATTCTGTTACTGCTCTAATTTAATCTGAATACAGCAGTCATGTTGATTAAAAATTCTCTCTGTAAATTATAGTCACTGCTGATAATGCTGTCAGATTTCTCAACAGCCGGCTGACAAAAGTGCTGACAGCTCTCTTTTTCTTTCATTTTTTCAGCCAATAATGCATAGTGAGCCTGTGTCTTGCCATAAAAACGTTTCACTGTCTATTGAATCACTCAAGTCACCCCTGAGATGTCTGAGTGGTTACCAGAAATCCCCATTTTCATAGTTACACAAATAAATTGGCCTCTTTTTGCTTTGTTGGAGCATAAATCAGCCGCCCCTTAAAATATTTACACCCTGTAGTTTAATCAATCAGAAAAATGTCGAGCTCATTACGTAAATATGAACAGATTGTGTGATCTTTTAACATAATCACGCGTATTGCTGCAGCTTTCTCGGGGCCCTGTCCTGTCACTTAACTAATGGACGAGTACGGCTGTGAGCGGCAGGGCCCAATAAATTCACATCTGTCCCACTTCAAATGCTGCTCTGAAGCATGAAAAACGCAGCGTTTTTGCCAGTAAACTTTAATGAAAAGGCGTGTTCAGGGTGAACGTATTCATGAGAGTCGTTTATTGTTGCAGGAAATGTGTGTTACAGGTGTTTCGCCAATTATAGTGAGAGTAGTGCCAATCTTAATGTCAGGGTAACCTTCAGTTCATGCAGATCTGCAGAAATATTTAAGCGGCATCAAAAAACAAACTCTTTAGGTGCTTAGCCCATTTTTATTTGCATTATTTGTTCCCACTGTCTTTATTTTATTTTTTCAATTTACAGAAGCATTGCTTGTGATTTACACCTCATGTGGGTCTAGTTTAGTATCATACAGATGAACTTAACCTATATGGATCAGTTCAATAGCAGACCTGCTTTCCAGGTACAAAACTTGACTCAGCAGTTTCAGATTTGAAACAGTTAAATTTGAAAATTAACCTTCGTAAATGTGGAATTACTTTGCTCTATTTCTGCTTATGTATTAATAAAACTACAGATTTTGGGAGTGATATTTATACTTAACACTGATTGAATACTTTTGGAAGCTCATTCCTACCCCTCTGATTTAAAAAAATATAATAATAATAATAATAATAATAATATAATTATGATCTATAGCTATCTCATAACTATTAGATATTTTTTAATAAGAGTGGCAGGAATTGGCTTCCATACATACTGAAAGAAACATCCACAAACTCTTTGGAGATAAAGTTTATGTTGCCCCCTAGTGGCCAAATAAAAGAAAACACCACCTGATTCATAGAAAGCATGAATAAACTGTTGATTATTTGTATTTTTATTTTTATATCAAATAGATTTTTTTCCCACAAGTGTTCATATATGCCGTGTAATTGATAAATTTGTTGCTTTGTGGTACAATCAGGCTGTGCTAAATGTTTAAGGTGAGGCAAAATGGAATAAAATAATTTCACAATTCTAATTAAATTCTCATGAATTTACAACAAAACGAGACAGAAGAAAATTCTAAATCAGTTTTCATGATGTGTCCACCCTCCACCTTCAAAGCAGCTCCTATAGGTTCTCTAGCACAGAGATTTCCAAAGATAGGGTCATCAAAATAAAATTGAAAAACAATTACAGAAACTATATTTCTAGCATAACTGTTACAAAAACTCAACCAAGTGGTCATAAATGGATAAAAGGGAATATGCTTTAAAATCTTGCTTGTATTGTGAAATCAGAGATACCTGGGGTTGCATGTCTTGACAGTTGAATTTTTTTTGTGGGTCTGAAGCAAGTCTAGCACATAGTCAGGATGTTTAAAAAAGTTATAAACTAATGCATCCCAAACTCAAACAATGTAATAAAAACAGAACAATAAATAAATAAATAAATAAGCAGTTTAATTGGATGCTCAATAAGTGTCAAACGGATGACATGCAGAATTGTTTTCTCAAATTGGCTTTTTGTGTAGCTGTGTCTGCATTTATTTTTACATGTAAATGTATTTTATTTGAGAAAAGAATGGTACTTGTAATGTTATGAACAGGCTTTGAATCACAGGGGAGCTATGGGGGAGCCCGGCTCCCCTGAAAGGGTGATGGGCTCCCCCAGAAGGCCTCAGCCGACACACCCAGGGGGAGCCCGAAAATAAGATGAAACCACACACAGAGTTTCTATGATGGAGATTTCTTGACTCCCCCTCAGCCCCCAGGAACACCGGGCTCCCCCAGAAGC
Organism: Aphyosemion australe; assembly: GCA_006937985.1. Lineage (NCBI taxonomy): Eukaryota > Metazoa > Chordata > Actinopteri > Cyprinodontiformes > Nothobranchiidae > Aphyosemion > Aphyosemion australe. Next base: position 37,037 of record SSNS01000736.1, on the reverse strand, counting down.
TTGTGTGTAATTTGAGCCCTGGTTATGACGTAATTACAGTACCTTAAATAAACACACAACCCTTAACATGACACTTTATGACTTAAATGAACAGTTTCTAATTTAAACTTGCACAACAAGCCTCTTGACATTTTATCAAATGAACAATGTTCCAGTGGACAAAGCGATATGACGCAGATTAAATAGCAAATTTAAACAATTGCTAAATAAAGCTCTTTATTGCAGCACTTCGGGGTGCGCTTGTTATGAGGGGCGGGCCCGACAGGCTTGGGAGGGGCGGGGCTTTCTAGTTTGGAACCTCACGTCGTTGCAAATCTGGTTTAATTCTTTAAAAAGTAGCAACGCTCCAGCAGAGAAAGTCCGCTGACATTCAGACACACTGACACAGACTGAGAAGATGGCCTCCTCTGAGCTTGGTAAGAGACTTTATGAGAGTTTTATACCGTTTTTCTGTCCTCCTGCTCTGCCACATGCGTTAGCTCCGTGGCTAGCATTAGCCCGCGTGGGAAACTTGAATTCACGTCTTTTCTGAGTGTAAAGTGAACGAAATGTCTCCTTCCCCTCGTAGCACTCTTGAGTGTGTCGGACAAAAGCGGACTGGTGGCGTTTTCCAGAAGGCTGGTGGATGCGGGACTGTCTCTGGTGGCATCAGGGGGCACCGCCAAAGCTCTGCGTGATGCTGGACTGGCTGTGAGGTGAGTTCAGTTAAAACAACCTCCTCTCGCTCGCTGTGTCCTCCCTGACCTGCCTGTCTTCCTGTCAGGGACGTGTCTGAGCTGACTGGACATCCAGAGATGCTGGGAGGCAGAGTGAAGACTCTGCATCCGGCTGTCCACGGAGGCATCCTGGCCAGAAAAAGCCCCTCTGACTCTGCAGACATGGAGAAGCTGGGCTACAGCCTGGTCAGGTGAGGGGGAAACATCCACACCATGCATCCATCCTAATATTAACAAGTCTGTCCAGCAGGATCATGCAGGAATCAGCAGGATTGCATTTATTAAAAATAAAGATGCACATAACAGTTGTGGTTTTTTATCAGATCACAGGGTCATTTGATCTGGAAGCACGTGCAATCCATTTCATTGGAAAGCTGGTGATCATCTTGTGACTCTTATTTACTCACGAGAAGAAGAATGTGATTAAATCACAGATCCTGCTGTCTTGTCAGAAATAATCAAATAACGCATCGAGCTGAGGCCTGACAGATACAGCTTTGCTCTGTTCTGGTAGAACAACACACACCTTTGATTTTTAAAAAGTACAAAGTATTGGTCTTATTAAAGTTATTAGAGTAGTTTATAGACATCCTGGGAAGGAAAATGCAATTTTCACAAACATGACTGTATTCATGAGAAGTGATGTTCAATGCAAAGTTTCAGAGAGCGTTTCTGTCACCAAATGAACCAGTTTTAGCCCTGCTGACTCTCACATTGATGCAATTATCCAGAAACATTTTGTGCAATTATTTAATCTCACATACGCTTCTATTCAGAGGATGAGTACTCATTTATTATCTTTCTCATTGAAGAGTGGTGGTGTGTAACCTCTACCCGTTTATAAAGACCGTGTCTAATCCAGGCGTTACCGTGGAGGATGCAGTCGAGCAGATTGACATCGGTAAATCCATCTAATGTCTGATGCTTTAACACAAAAATTACTCAGAATGTAGTTTAATAAATATTAAATGAGTTGCTAATTAATGCATTGAAATCACATAATAAGTGGAAGCTTTAAATGTTAAGAAAAACCCTCTGTTGTTGTTTAGGTGGCGTAACCCTGCTGAGAGCTGCAGCTAAGAACCACGCCCGGGTCTCCGTCGTGTGTGATCCTGCTGACTACTCGCTTGTTGCCAAGGAGATGGAGAGTTCAGGGGACAAAGATACGACCCTAGAAACACGCAAGACTTTAGCCCTCAAAGTGAGTGGGTTTGTTTGTTGATCTCCCTGCAGGGCGGTTTGGTTCTGACTCGTTTAGTCAGGTCTGTTTTCCTGTTTATGGTTAGTCAGGATAAAATACCAGGTTTACCTTCGTCACTCATCCTCATCATCCCTTTGAAAGTTTTTGCATTAGTTCAAAGTTGGTAAAATTTAAGTTGAAAATTACTTCAAATATAAGAGATTTTGATTATTTTGGGGTTTAGGTTTGCAGGTTTGACGTTTATTTTTTAATCTTTTATCTGTAGAAAATCAGCATCTTTCAGACCAAATGAAATCAAATAGTTTTGATTTGTTGATGCTGATCCAGCATTTGTTGCAGCTAAATTTATGATTTAAAGTCCTTAAAGGGACACTTTTCATATTTTAAAATCATTTTCTTGAGCCAGTTTGTGCTAAAATGACCCTTTACAGGGTTAATGAAAGGCCACCCAGCCCCTGTCGCCCCCTGTGGCCAGAATATTCCACTTGCAACTTCAGAGTTGCCGGTCTGGCCTGTTGGGACTTAGAAAACATTCAGCTTGACCTACCTGGATCTGCAGTCTGCTTCCAGCATGTTTCCTGCATGTTTTAGATCATGAACACAGCTGATTTGTTTGATTTAGCGATGAACCGCTCCTGTAGACACTAATGAAGGCTGAGGAGACATTTCAGCAGTTAGATTAAGGTGTTAAAAAGACAAACGCACAGCGAGGAGATAAGTTTTACTTTCGCTTTCACCAACGAACACTAGGGGGTGCTAAAGACAAGCCAAAACTGACTAGTGTCCCTTTTAAAGATAGCTTTAAAATGAACTGGTTTATTAAACCATCAATGACATGATTTAAAATCCAGCGGGTGCAGATTATCCTGATTTGTCAGTAGATCATCTCTAATCTGAACATTAGTCAACCCAGTTTTTAGTTTGGACTAAAAGAGCAACCATGTCTGAGCTTGTGTTTGTGAGCAACTATCCGCTGTGAAATATTAAAAAGCATCTGAGGGTTCAGAGGCAATAATTGTTTAATCAATAAAAGGTGACTTATCAGAACAGTCCGTAAGGACGCTACTGGTCTTGTGTTTATTTGCTCTGGTTTAGTTGTCTGTAACGGTGCAGGACAACGTCCAGACCCAACTTTATCCAAGTGTTGAAATATGTCAGAGGTTTAACAGTTGTGAACTTTGACCTGACCTGGCCTCTGAGTCTGAATGTTTTTTTTTTTTGTTTTGTTTTTTTGCGTTTCTGAATTTCTCAGGTAAAACAAACAAAACCAAGAAACATTGATTGTAATAAAATCCTCATATGTGGCGTTACAGGTTCTAACATGTAAATGTCTGTGTTCTCCATCCTGTTCAGGCCTTCACACACACGGCGCAGTATGACGAGGCCATTTCCGACTACTTTAGAGGACAGTACAGCCGTGGCGTTTCCCAGCTGCCTCTCCGTTACGGCATGAACCCTCATCAGGCTCCTGCCCAGATCTACACACTGCGCTCGGAGCTTCCTCTCAAAGGTGCGCTCTTCACATTTCAGCTCACGGGTGTTTCAGCGTTGAGTGTTCGGCTACAAAATAAAAGTTTCACTATTGGAATGTAAGAAAATATCGATATAGTAATATATCGTAATATTATTTCTTGCAATACTATATCAATATTCAAAAGTCATGTATCGAATTTTTGGAAGAATTTACATGCAAACATTTGTGTTTTTTCTTTGCTTTTGGTGCAATTCAAACGCCGGCCACTAGTTGGCAGCAGTGTTGCCACCTTCACTCTGATGCAAAAGCACTTTTAAGCACTTGAGCAATTTTTTGATTTGTATTTAGAATCAGAAACTCCTGAAAGTGATATTTTTTACATATTTTTTCATGTTAAACAAAAGACTTAATATATTGAAATATGTTTGTGTTTGATTCTACAGAGTCTGCCTTTTATTTTGAAATGACGTCTGATAATTCAGATGTTAATTACCCCATTTATGTTTTACTTAAAGAGCAAAGAGTCCTATTATGGTTCAGATGCCTCATGTTAAACATGTTGCGTATCAGTTTGGACTGTTTATTGAATTTTCCTGAATAAATTCAGTCTAAAAAAATCGCTAATATCGTCTGGCTGCATGTATATCGTATCACCTCCCCTGTATCGTGATACATATCAAATCACCAGAATTTTACCAACACACATCCCTACTCACTATATAAGAAAACTGTACACAGGAATCTTGTTCCCTTAATGTCAAAATAAAGAGGAAATCTAAACGTGTTTGTAATAGAGGTTAAATAGGGTTACTCTGAAGGTGGAAGTATGTTTATAAACAAAAAAAGGAGAGTCAGAATGTGGTCATTTTTATGTCTCTTAGTGGTCAACGGCTCTCCTGGCTTTATCAACCTGTGTGATGCTCTGAACGCTTGGCAGCTGGTCCGAGAGTTAAAAGGCGCGCTCGGGATGGCCGCTGCTACTTCCTTCAAGCACGTCAGCCCCGCAGGTAAGATGAGACTTTTATTTTATCCTAAAATTAGACAAAAACACATCAATACCATCACATCTGTGTTCTCTCTCCCACTGAAGGAGCTGCAGTCGGGGTCCCCCTGACTGAGGAGAAAGCCAAAGTGTGCATGGTGCATGACATGATGAAGGATCTCACCCCGCTGGCCACAGCTTATGCAAGAGCAAGAGGTTCAACACACAGAAACACTTCTATATCTCAAGCTTTTGACGTGGTATTGAACAATCTCTTCACGCATCTGCAGGCTCGGACAGAATGTCATCTTTTGGAGATTTTATTGCTCTGTCGGACATATGTGACGTTCCTACTGCTAAGATCATATCCAGAGAGGTAAATGCATAAATGCAGGTGAAAGAGAGTGATATGATTCTATTTAAATATTTATCACATTGATTCAATCACTCAGGTGTCTGATGGCATCATTGCTCCTGGTTATGAGGAGGAGGCGCTCAAAATCCTTTCCAAAAAGAAAAACGGCAACTACTGTGTGCTTCAGGTGAGAGTGGTGTGTTCAGGACTCAGTGAAGCAGAACTTACAACCCTCACATTATTCATAAATGGTCAAATTTTGCTCAGATTGTTTTATTTAATAAAGTTTTGATTAAAAAAAACACTGCTGCAAATCCTGCAGGTCATCTAAAGTTCTGTTTTTAACTCTCTGTGATTTTATTAGCCAAGATCATTTTCTAAAAGCACAACTTTGTTCCAGATGGATCCGGATTATGAGCCTGATGACTCTGAGGTGAGAGTGCTGTTTGGACTCTATCTAAAACAAAAGAGGAACGGAGCTCAGATCAATAAGGAGTTCTTCAGGAACGTTGTTTCCCAGGGCTCGGTGAGTCGCCGTGGTGTGATTTAGTTAGTAGTTCATCCTAAAATTAAAGGGCTAATTCAGTTTTCTGTTGCTACAAGCTCTCAGAGGCAGCCGTGCGTGACCTCACAGTGGCCACCATCGCTGTCAAGTACACTCAGTCCAACTCTGTCTGCTACGCTAAAGATGGACAGGTAAGAACAAACTAAAGAGGAGGGGCTCTGAGGAACTCTCGCTGATGCTTCCTCCTCCAACAGGTTATTGGGATCGGGGCGGGTCAGCAGTCCCGTATCCACTGCATGCGGCTGGCTGGTGACAAGGCGGATAACTGGTGGCTGAGGCACCACCCGAGTGTCCTGAACATGAAGTTTCGCAGCGGAGTGAAGAGAGCAGAGATGGCCAACGCCATCGATCAGTTTGTCAGCAACACCATTGGAGAGGTAACGGGCATGGTGCCGTTGGTTTTCATTCAGTCTGCCATCACACGACACATTAGTCCTCACATTTCTAACAAAGCAGCAACATCAGGTGAAAGAAAAGCCTTTTCTTGGGTGTTTTGTGTTTGCAGGGCCCTGATTTAGATGTGTGGAAGTCCATGTATGAGGAGGTGCCAGTTACCCTGTCAGACACTGAAAAGAAGAACTGGATCAGCTCCCTGCAGTCCGTCGCCGTTAGCTCCGATGCTTTCTTCCCCTTCAGAGATAACATTGATCGTGCCAAACGAGTAAATATCTGACTAATTATAACATCTGCTGATGTATATTTGCAGACTTTCCAACCGTCCAACCCTTGTGTTTCTTGTCTTTGTGTAGAGCGGTGTTGAGTTCATCGCTGCTCCTGCAGGCTCTGCTGCTGATGAGGTTGTGATTAACGCCTGCAATGAGGTGGGCATCACTCTGGTTCACACCAGCCTGCGACTCTTCCATCACTGAGCAACACTAAAACTGAATCTCGACACTCAGACATTCCTACTGTTCTCTTGCTGTAGTGTAGAAATCACTGACCTCTGATTTTGTAGCGCGTTACTGACATTTCTGACCCTGTATCATCACACGAGTGAGCATTAATGGTGTTGTGAAGGTTTGTCTCAAATGTTTAAATGGAATAAACTAAGATCTGCAGTGTTGGTGTTGAGTCATTTGGAGCAGAATTGATTGAGATCTTTGTGATCTTTGTGAAATGTTTCTGCTTTTTCTCCACAACTATGGTGAAGGTCCGATTTTCATGTAACAAATAAATGAATCAGTTGACAAAAAATGAAGTCATCTGTTTTTGAGTTCTACTTTACTTCTTTAACTTTAGTTCATGTCATGCACTTTAGTTCTACTTTATATAGCGCCTCTCAGTAAAGCAATTAAAAAATGAGAAAAAATGGATTAAGAAAATATGAGGAAAGGGAAAAAGAAAATGAATAAGAAAGGGGAAATCGGTGGATCCCGGGAAAGGCAGAAATGGTAAAAAGAGCAGAATGAAGAGAAGGTAGTGATGAAGAATCAACAGGAGGTCACAGTTTAGTAAAGGAGACCACTGAGTCCACTGATCTCAGGCTCAGGGGGAGAGAGTTCCAGAGTCTGGGGGTCACAGCAGCAAATGATCTGTCACCTTTGGTCTTTGGCCTGCTGCGCTGCACAACCTGTAGGCTTTGATCTCTGGACCTCAGGGACCTGCTGGGGGTGTAGGTACTGAGAAGATCACCAATGTATGATGGTGCTTGTCCATGTAAGGCCCTAAAAACCAGAACCAGGTCACAGTTCACGTTGAGTAAATTTGTTTTTAATTAATCCAAATTGGGTTCGAATGAAGGCAACTGGACTTCTTTGGTTCCAGTTCCCTTCATTCGAACCCAATTTGGGTTACCATGACCTGGATGACTGAGAACCACCAGCAGGTTTTAATTAATGTTGGCCTTTTTTGATTGGAACCTTTTTTTGTTAAATTAGCTGCCTCTAAGTCCTGCTGTTAGTTCAGTGGCAAGTTCAAATCCCACCTGTACCCATATACAGTATGATATGGTAACTTCAAACATTCCATGTTAGATCAAACTTTTGGGCTGCACAGTGGTTAGCGCTGTTCCCTTGCAGGAAGGAGGGCCCAGGTTCACGTCCCGGCCTGGGGTCTCTGCATGGAGCCTGCATGTTCTCCCTGTACATGTGTGGGTTCCCTCCAGGTACTCCAGCTTCCTCCCACAGTCCAAAAATATGACTGTCAGATTGATTGGTCTCTAAATTGTCCTTAAGTGTGTGTGTGCGTGTATGGTTGTTTGTCCTGTGTGTCTCTGTTGCCCTGCAATGGACTGGCAACCTTAACCCCACCTCGATACCCAGAGACTCCTAGAGATAGGCACCAGCCCTCCGCGACCCTGCATGGATAAGCAGTTATAGACAATGGATAGATAGCTGACTCTATATTTAATTTTAAAAGAAATTTAAATGTAACTTTGGGAGGTACATTTAGGATTACAGATGAATTTAGTGAAATTTTAATTGATACAAAATCCTGCATCCTTTATCTTAACCAAAGAAAATTAAACGTTTTTTGTTCACCCTAAAATGTGCTATTTGGAACAAAATATAAATTCTAATTTGAACTTTTACAGTTCTTAAAGTAAGAAAATATGAGCCTTATTCTTCAAACTAAGCACATTGAATTGCCTCTATAAACTGCTGCATAAATAAAGCATCTTTGATTTCAAGAACAATATGCTCTAATTATTAAAATTATTCAGTGAAATCCTTGAAAACATGGAGGTTAAGTAGCTTCTCACATATAAACTTCAAACTTTCTTGAAAGTTGTTTGAAATATTGTGCATCATCTACTGAAACTGATAAATATTCATAGTTTTGAAAAAATTTGTTGTTTTTTTCACTGAGAAAAGACAAGAGCAACAGTAACACTTAAACCAAATCACATTTGTCATTTTTAAACTCAACTATCAAACACAATCTACAAAATGAATACAAAAAACAAACTAGTTACGTGTTAAGATCTCTCCAGCTTTATTAAAATAAGGGACTTCTTTTAGTCAAAAGTAGAAACGACGACACCAACAACAAAGTACAAAAATAGATCGGTTCATATTCTCACATCCTGATTCAGACATTCAGCTGAGATGAAAGGGATAAATTAGAGATCAGAATGTGACAGTCAGCCTTCAGTAATAGAGGAGAGGCTATAGAGAAGAAAATGGAGAATTTAGAAATAAAACAGTAACATTCTTTATCACAGTGCTTACTTTCTGAAACAAAGTCTTTAGGATCTTGAGTCTTACGTGTTTTTCTCATTTCAACAGTTTTTGAATTTAGAAACAACAGTGAATAAACTGGCTTGATAGAAACGTTCAGGACCGATGAGACAGCAGGGCAGTAAACTTTATAAACGTGTCGGAAAGAGTGATAAAAGTTTGATCACACAGTCAGCGTGGCTTCTATAAGGTGAGACAGTGCAGCAACTGGATGGTGGTGGAGCAAAGCCAACATGAAACCACCGATCTGTTACTTCTGAGAGTTTTGAGGAGCGATGCCATCTGCTAGCAGGCCGGGTCGAAGGCACTCAATGGGGCAGTGAATATTCTGGGAAGATAGTGCAAAAAGTTAACTGCTGCAACAATACATGAGATAGAATAAACATAATTTACCATTCCACTCACTTTTCGCAGGGTGTTCTCTCCGTATCTAATAGGCTGCAGCAGACCTGCATCAACATCAGCGCCTGGTCTGCGACAGTTCTCACACCGCCATCCCTGATGAGACAAAACACACACTTGTACACTTAATAAACCTTGGTTGTATGGTTGACGTGTTCGCGCGGCCAAATTACGTCATTTTGGCAACCACGCCCCTCCGCGTGGCCTCCGCACGTCCAAAACTTTCCACACCGTGCACCCTGAAAAATTTCCAACCACGCGGATAAACATGGCAGACTGGCAAGGTCTCGTAGTGGCGGAGGTTCGTGAATACAAACATCTCTATGATTCGGCCCATAAAGATCACTGTGATCAAAATATTGTTAATAATTCGTGGAGAGAAATTGCTGTCACACTCGGAAAAGACGAGGAAGCAGCACTTCTTCTACTATGGTGTAGTGTTGGATGCATGCCCGTAGAGCCCCACACTGCCCCCTACAGTCTGGGAGAATATTGGCTCACAGCGGAGACAAGCCGCAGAAGGTAGGAAGGAACCATAAATGCTGCAAGTTCCGACGCGCGTTCCATCTGCGCGTCTCATTTCTGCGCGGAATGTACATGCGTCAAGCATAAACCAATCTTTAGGCTCAGATAAAGGCCCAATCCCAATACTCGCACTTGCACCCTTCAATTGCGCGTTCCCGGCCACGGGTGCGTGCGAGTGCGTAGGGTGTCCCGATTCTCAAGTGCGGAAGTTGACCACGCCCCTTTTGCATCCTTAGTCCGCACTTTGCCCAAGTCCACATCGATGGGGACTTCGGGCAAGGGTATTACCCACAATCCATTACTGCATGGGAAGTTTGAGAAGAAGGCGAAGCAATGGCTCAAGTGCCTTTTCTAAAAATATGTATTCTCGGATATTTATTCATGCTCTGAATATTTAGACTAAGATTTAATGTGGACAGCAATGAATTTAAATTTAGTCAAATAATTGTTTGTTTGTTTGAAAGCTGTTAATAAAGATTTTTTTAAAAAGCACAAACAGCGACCAGCATCCCAGCATGCATCTCGGTCGATGACGCAATGCTCACTATCCCAATTCAGCAATTATTTGCACACCTGTGTACTACGCACTCGAAGCCTTACTGCGCACTTCCTCTAAGCGCACTTCACAGAAGGGTGTAGGGTGCAGTGCGAGTATTGAAATTGGGCCAAAGATAAAACACCCTTAAAGAGGCTGGTGTATCTTACCTGTTGTCCTCCATAGCAGGTGCAGGTGCAGATTGCGCCCAGGTACTCCTTCTGCCACTGGTTGCCCACCTGGTAGGTTTTACCATCATCGTAACATACTGAGTCATCTGTGTGAGCAAACGTACACATTAAAATTCACCCGCAGCTCTTAAACCTCCCAGAAGGTTTCTGTGGGAGTTAGAGGCCTTACGTGGTTCACACTTGAATTCTCCTTTGCCGTTGCCCAAACAAGTGCAGCTCATCAGGTGTCCGTTCTCAGCATGGCGGTCCCACTGCTCGCCAATGCGATAGTTGACTCCGTTGTCATGGCACCACTCTATGGATGACATTTTACGAAATTCAGGTTAAATACGAACAATTATTCTTACGGTTGTGTTGATGTTCCAAAAAACATACTGGATGAATCGCATCTGAAGTGGCCGCTGCCCAGTCCCAAACACCTGCACCACAACTTGAAGCCTGTTTCAGACATCCGCTCCCATTCACCACCAACCTCATGGTAGGTGGCAGTGAAGGCGTCGTAGCAAAGGTCTTTATTGGGCGGAACTCCATTTTGGACTGAGAGAACACGAGAAGAAAGAAAAACAACCTTGCATAAGCATTAACGTTAAACGTGTGCTCTGTGAATTAAAAGTTGTTTCTGATGGACACTTACTTGTGTTTCCAACCGTGACGGCCTGCTCCAGAATCTTGTGTTTGAGCGCCCCCAGTATTGCCTCCACAATCACGTTGTAGTTCGCTCCCGGGGTGAGTCCAATCAGAGTGGCGGTGGTGGCTGTACCTGGCAGGCGGACCTGCAGAAAGAAATGGTTTTGTGTGAAATAAGTTCAGGCAGCATGCTATGAGCAGGCTAAAGGCTTCAGATGTGGCCTCTCTTACCTGGAACATCTTCTCATTGTCATGTGAGAGAGGGTAACAGGACACCAGGTAGGCGTTGCTCTGGCTGTAAGGCCTCCAGGAGATGCTGGTTTGAGTTTGGGCCTCCTGAGGAACTCCTGTCTGGTTATAAATTGAGGATCCAATGGGCAGTCTAAGCTTCACAACAGGGCTTCTGCGGCCTTCTGCATCGGGGAGGGGAACAAAGACCAGCGGCTCACGAACTTGCTCATAAGGAGACTGGGGGTTGCCTCCGTTGTTGTACTCTGTATACTCCACATGTTGGCTCTGACCACCAACCCCATCCTGGTTGGAGCCCCCTAAGTGGACTTTGTTGTCCAAGTCAGTTTCAGGCACATCCAGCTTGTCGACAACTCCGGTGCGGTGAGGCGGGGGCAGAGGCAGGGGAAGCAAGGAGTCTGGCTCTGGGCGGGAGAGACGGGGTTAGGGAAGCAAGCAGGTTAGATGAGGCGCGGATAAAGCTGCTCTAAGACATTTCAGCTAAAACAAGCAACTGTTATAAAAAATCACAGCAAACACGCAGACATTTTGAATGAAATTCATGGAGACATTCAAAATAAAACTTGGTATTGTGGCAAGGTGGAGAAACGAGGGCCCGGGCGGGATTCAATCCCCAGACTCACGGGTGAGAGCCAAAGGGATATCCCTGTAGCCAAGCAGCCAGGGTGCATGATCAATCGGGATACAGTGACAGGATGCGCACCCTGTCACATCTTCCCCCCTCTTTCCACAAGCACGTCCCCATGCTCCCACGTAGGGTGCCACAATTTCCAAATCTATGGACCTACTTCACAGTACTACATGGATCCTGCCAACAATGCCAAGTGTGGCAAGGTGGAGAAATGAGGGCCCCGGCGGGATTCGATCCCTAGACTCCCAGGTGAGAATCACGCGTGCTAACCAATCAACCAAAGGGATATCCCCGTGGCCAAACAGCCAGGACGCATGATCAATCGGGACACTGACAGGACACTCACCCTGTCACAGTTTTATGGTTTTAGAAGCCAAACGCTTGCTGAGTGAAGGCTTCTTACAGCAAAAGCACAGCCTATTGCCAATCTCTTGTTTTTTTTATAAAAGGTAAATCATTACTTACGAGTCCTGATGCTGCCCACTAGAGGTGTGCTCCTCTCTGAGTTTTGGATGGCAATGATTTTGATGATGTATTCTGTGGCTGGTCTCAGACCTGAGCAGAAAGAAGCAATCAAAATCAGTTACACTAACTCATAGTTACAGCGTTTGACCTTCTCTCACTACAAACCCTACAAAGGTTTTGTTCATTCATGAATGTCAACAGTAAAAACAGACATACTCGTTATGGTGGCGTAGTTTTGTCCAGCGTGGGGTCGTGGGACGAGCTCCCTCGGTGCTTTCCCAGACTCCTCGTAGGTGATGTGGTATCCTGTGATGTGTGTGGCAGGTGGCTGCCAGGTGAAGGAGATGGAATTGGGAGTCAGAGATGTGAACTGGAGGTTGGTTGGAGCCTGGACCACGGGCCTCGCTATAAACAAAAACATCGTATTAGATAACCCGTTTAATTTCTGAGAACAGTAAACATTTATCATGAGTTCATAACATCATTTGAAAAAAAACTGCTATGTTTTTTGGAAAAATAAAGATCATACTCCAACTTGTGTACCTGTTTCCACCCTGAGTGTAAATGGGGGGCTCTTTGTGTTGCCGTTTAGGGTGTACAAGCTAACAGAGTATGCGGTGCCTGGTTGAAGACCTGAAAAAACACAAAAACGAGCCGTGAAGCAGCTATGACAAAACCAACTCCCCTCAAAAAAGTAGAGAAGAACAGAAAAGTGAGGCTTACCAGTGAAAGTGTAGCTGTTTGTATCTCCTGGGATGGTCCTACTGATAGGAGCACGTGAGTCACTTATGGGCGTGGCCTCAATGAGGAACCCAGTGATAGGTTCAACCTTTGAGCGCCACAACAGTGTGAAAGAAGTATCCTTTATATCAAAGACGCGAACACGCCGAGGAGCGCTCACTTCTGCATTCAGGAAAGATTAGAAAAGTTTAAGGCCTCGGGTCTTGGTCAAATCTTGAATGTGCTGAACACATTCATACACAGGCAAAAACACTATCACCTGCTGGCAATAATAAACATGTCTGTTTTTATTGCAGCCAGTTGGTTACCTTCCAGCGTGGTTGCCTCCCCTTCCAGGGGCCTGCTTGTGACAGAGTTCTTCAAGGCGTAGACCTGTATCTGATATGTTGTAGCTACCTACAGTACACAGACACACAGCTGATATTTACTTCCTCATTAACATCGTTTCATCCATCTATCCATGCAAGAGGAAAACAGCGTTCACCATAAGCCCTGGTACTACAACGCGGGTGGTATCTGGGGCAACGTTCATTTCTTTGTGAGGGCTGTTGATGTTTTTGGGGACGATGACCACGCGATAACCCGTCAGCCGTGCATTTGGAGGTCGCCATGACACCGTGAAGAAGGATGGGCCGACCTCTGAGATGATCATGTTGGTTGGTGTGGGGATTACTGAAACAGAAAAACCCAACATTTAACATAAACAGGTAAACTCCTGAGTGTGTTGGTGTTTTTTGTGTGAGTCTACCTGTGGCTTGGGTTCCCTCTACTGGTGTGCTGGGTGTTCGGCCGTTAAAGGCGATGACTTTTACGGTGTACTCTGTCCCGGGGCGAAGGCCTGTCAGCACGGCACTGTCCTGATCCCTTCTGGGTGCTGGTCGTAATTCTCTCTCACCCTCCTCTGAGCTGGAGTACAGGACACGGTATGAAGTCACTGTCCCGTCTGGCCTGTCCCAAGTGATGCGCATGGAGGTGGAGTCGATGTCAGAGAAGGCCAGGTCCTTAGGGTGGTCCATCGCTGCAGAAATGGAAAAACGAGCATTTATTTCAGTAGTGCTTCTCGTATTACAATCACGTTTCCGCCAGATGTCAGATTTGCTTTGGCTCATTAATATTCTGCTTGCCAGTGATGAATCATGCAGCATCAAAAAAACAACCTCTTCATTACCATATGATAAAGTTGAGCCAAACCTACCGGTGATGGCGTTTTCCACCACAGGAGAGGATGGTTGTCCATCGTTGCCCAAAGCAAAAACACTCACAACATACTCAACAGTGGGCATCAGTCCTGAGAACGTTATCTCTGTCTGATCTGGAACAGTGAAGCAAAAAAGGGGCTAATGAGATCAGAACTGGGTACTGGAAATGGTGAATGGCCTGTATTTGTATAGCACCTTCTTAGGGTTCTACAACCCCCCAAGGCGCTTCACAACACAATCAGTCATCCACCCATTCACACACACATTCACACGCTGGTGGGGATGAGCTACAACGTAGCTACTGCTGCCCTGGGGCGCACTGCTGGAGGCGGGGCCTGCCGTACACTGGCGCCACCGGTCCCTGTGACCACCACCAGCAGGCCAGGCGGGTTAAGTGTCTTACCCAAGGACACAACGACAGCGACAGACTGAGTGGGTCGCGAACCTGCGACCTTCCAATTGCAAGGCAACCACTTAACTCCTCTGCCACCATCGCCCCTTGAAAAAAAAAAAAAGAAAACATTAAATATTTATGCAAGTCTTACCGGGGGCCACAACCTGGGAGTAGGAAGGTCCCAAGCCATTCTTAGGGGCACTTGTGACTCTGTAGCCTCTGATTGGTCCCTGAGCTGGAGACCAGCGCACCGTCATGGCGTTATCGCTCACATCCGTGACTTTCATGTCAGTGGGGGACTCAGTATCTGAAAAAGACGCGATGCATGACGACATTTACTCCCACTTTAACTCTTTTTATAATGCTGTATTCTATTTTTCCATGACTACACACCAGTTCTGTGAGTTATGTAGACAGGTCTTTTGGAAGCAGGGTTGTCTCCTCGTGTTGTAACTGCACTGACTGTGATGGTGTAGTCAGTGCCAGGCTGAAGCCCGGTGATGGTGGCGGTGGTCTTGGTTCCTGGGATCGTTAACTCCTGAGAAGCTTCACCACCTACAAAAAAAAAAAAGGTTTGAAACAAAACATTTTATTACAATTTAGAGGAACATGTCGATAAAATTGCAAGCACACACTTTCTCCTTTATAGGTGATCCTGTAGTTAGAAACATCAACAGAGGGGGCGTCCCAGCGGATGGTGATGCTGGTGGAGGTGGATGACACTACTTCCAAATCAGTGGGAGCGTCTGAGACTGAAATACATTAGAAGAGGTGGTTATTAATAAGTTAATTTAAAAAACAAAAAGCTTTGACGAAAACAGCAGCTATCCAGAGTATTTCTTTTATCCGATGGCACCATCTAGTGGCTGACAAGCATATTACACCAAGAGTCGGTCGATACGGGATTTTAAGATGGCGACTGCACCTTTCTTGTTTATGAATGTGCTTCTGTAGCTGACAAACAGAGCTAAAACACGTTGTTTTACAAGTATTATTCTCATGTCATGTTGTGTTTCCATATATTTATGTTTTAAAAACGTAGTTGTGATAAGTTCATCAACGCTGCACCAGCCGAGGTACTTCCTTAAATTTGAAGCATGTAAGCGGTACTATTGGTTAGTTCTGGTCGGCGGTCAGTTTCCTATTGCACGGAGCTCTACAGGGAAAAAAAAAAAAAAGAAGTATTGCTTACATTATATCACACTACATGATAAGACAATCACTTTTACGGATTTCTGAAAAATCATACATAATTCCTGAAAACTCCGGATTGCTGCTTTAAACAAAGATTATGTTTTGTTGACAAACTATTTTTTACGACTGTTTTAGTCAAATCTTCAAATTAAAGTTATCACATGATATTTCAATATCTTACACAATGTGTTAACAATGTGTTGTGAATGACTCTCAGATACTTCCGCATTAGGCTGGAGCTTAGTATCTATAGAGATGATTGTAGTAACCATTTTTAAGTTTGCAAGGCCAACTTGTGGAATGAGGTTGAGTCCAAAAGTAGAAACTCACTGGTGGCCTGTGTGCCAGTCAGAGGCTGACTTTCCTGATTATGGCCGACAGCGTACACATAAATCATGTACTCTGTCTCTGGTCTCAGTCCGGTCAAGGTGAAGAAGTTCTTTGATGGTGAAAGCCTTTGGTCCCTTGATGGCCCACCACTTGTCATCTGATAGTGGATCCTGTAACCGGTGATGGGAGACGTCGGAGGCACCCAGTGAACTTTGAAGGAGTTGGTCCGAATTTCAGAGAAGTTCAAGTCTGTCGGGGAGTCCAGAGCTGGAAGAAAAATGGAGAAATGGGATGGAACTGTGAGTTCGAAATTAAAATAAAATATCAAAGCACTGCAAGAGAATAAAAAAAAACAATATAGAATGCATATCGGTTGCAAAAATTTTAATAAAAATCCCTATATCCCTATATTAAAATCACAACATTTTGCACATTTTTATCAGATATTTCATCAATTTAAAAAAAAGTTTTCCATCCTCAGATCTTCATTAAAGCGACTGTCCAGAGTTTTCCCCTTTCAGGAATTATGTATGATTTTTCAGAAATCCATAAAAGTGATTGTATTATGATGTCCTGTATCATGTATATAATGTATAATGGTACCATATATAATATAAGCAATACGTCTTTTTTTTTGCTAAGGTTGCCTCCTGCCCCGTAGAGCTCCCTGCAATAGGAAACTGAGCGTCAGTCAGAACTAACCAATAGCGTTAGACCTACCGCTTACGTGCTTCAAATTTAAGGAAGCACCTCGGGTGACGCAGAGTTGATGAACGATTCACGGACAAGTAAGTCTTTAAAATATAAATATATGAAAACACAACATGACATGAGATTAATACTTGTAAAACAACGTGTTTTAGCTGTTTGTCGACTACAGAAGCACATTCATAAACAAGAAACGTGCAGTTGCCATCTTAAATAACCAAATTGAACGACTCTTGGTGTAATATGCTTGTCAGCCACTAGATGGTGCCATGGGATAAAAGAAAAACTCCGGACAGCCGCTTTAAGACACGCTCACTCACTTGTGCGCTGAGTGCCTGTGGCTGGTTCACTCTCTTGGTCACTGTAAACACACACCACGCTGATGCGGTACTCAGTGTTTGGCTGCAGGTCTGCAAGGAAAAAAGTTAGAGATACTGTTAGAACAAATTGTCTCTGAGAAATACTGATCAAGATAAATCATTCTGAGCAGTCGTATTACTCTGCAACAGGAAGGTGTTGGTGGCTCCGCCCACATTAACTTCTCTGATATTATCATCTGAGGCCACTGGGTGATAGCGAATCACGAATCGAGAGATTTGACTCGGTGTGGCAATGTTGGGGATCGTCCACGTCACTCTGATGTGGTCAGGGCCCACCCCTCCAAACTGCAGGTTGGTGGGAGCTGGCATGGCTGGGAAAACCAGAGGGTAAAGGTCACAACAAGGAAGCAATTAAAACAGATGAAGGCTAGTCTGAAATTTAATGCAATAAGTCACACATTAAATGAGACATACTATGCAAATGTTTAAGCCAGAATGTTAATTACTAACATCTGAACAGTTTTGCTTTTTTATTTATATGGATTTGAACCTTGCAGGATATGTAGGAATAACAATAATGATTGTTAAGCCATTTTAAAATGTGTTTAATGTTGACGTTATACATAGGGACTATTTTACCTGTAGCATTTGTATTACTGCTGTTTTATTATAGCTCCTGTCTCCTACAGCTGTTCACACAGACATTAATTTGCAAACTTTTCCACTGCTGTCACTTTTTTTTACATGAATATCAACAGCATCAGCCAAATGTAGCACCCCCAACACTTCCAAAGGTCAAGTTCTGCAGAAATGTCTTAATTTAGTTGCTAAACTGATGGCAATTTATAAAATAGCATTTATATAAAAGGCTGTAAAATGTAATGCATTGCAGTTGTTTTAGGTTGTCAGCAAAATTCTTCTGTCCTGGCTTTTTGCAGACCTTTACATGTAAACATACTTCAAAATGGCAGCTTTTTCTTCCCAATTGTGTGGATGTTCTTGAATCAAATTGCAAAGCAAAATGATTGGAATCAGATTTTTGCTTGTTTTTGAAATAATCATAAATATTTCTGTAAATGAACCACGTGACAAAGTTTGGGATGAGCTACAGTACCTAACGTGAAAGTTGGAGGAATAAAAAAAATCATGATTTGCAATAATGTTGGCTGCACCCATTTATCTCAAATCAATTCAGAAAAAGCAAAATCACCAGCATGCGTTTGCTTTGTGTGTGTGTTCGGCTCGCTCTCTCCCTCCTCTGTAACAGCAACCACGCTGATGTCATAGTCCACACCGGGCTCCAAACCCCGAATGGTGTAATGACCAGCAAATGGATCCACCGTATCTTGGTAAAGCGGTAGGCTCTCGCCTGTGGTTGCTACTGTTATCCGGTAAGCAGTAATGGTGGTACAGTTTGGAGGGATCCAGCGCAGGCCCATGGTGGTGTCAGTTATGTCGGCAAAGTCAATGTGAGTTGGTGTGGGGTGTTCTGAAAGGGTTAGATCAAGCGCAACGCCCAAGCAAAATTAATCAGAAAGGGAAAACATTATTAAAAAGAACACATTTCATTCCTAATAAAATAAAATCAGGCAATTATAACGGAACAGTAATCATGCTAGGTAACAAAAAGATTAAAATTCATTAATAAAAGGCAAGGTGCAGGCAATTAAAAATATTATTATTCATGCTAAGACCATTGATTTTATCATTATATATGTGGCGTTCATGCATGTAGTTAAGTCAGTGATCATGTTAGTGAACAACGATAGAAGGTTTAGATAAAGATAAAAGGGTAACACTTTACAATAAGGTACGCAAAATAGTGCTTAGTTACTAGGGAACTACGTAGGGGTTAATGCGTAATGAAGCAGGGACTAATAGGTAGTTAACCAGTAGTTACTGCTGCAAACTCTCATCATTTTTATTGTGCTTCGTTACTAGGGAACGACTTAGGGGGTAATGAGTAATGAAGCAGGGACTAATGGGTAGTTAACCATTAGTTACTGGTAAAAATGCTCATCAGTCTTATTCAGGGACTAATGGGTAGTTAACCAGTAGTTACTGGTAAAAATGCTCATCAGTCTTATTCAGGGACTAATGGGTAGCTAACCAGTAGTTACTGGTAAAAACGCTCATCAGTCTTATTCAGGGACTAATGGGTAGCTAACCAGTAGTTACTGGTAAAAACGCTCATCAGTCTTATTCAGGGACTAATGGGTAGCTAACCAGTAGTTCTCTTACTCTTACTAAATAGAACTTCTACTAAGAAATCACAGTGTAGCCATAGAAACACTACTTGATATATGTGGTGTGTGTGTGTGTGTGTGTGTGTGTGTGTGTGTGTGTGTGTGGGTGCGGGGTGTGCCTGTGCCTGCTCTGTCTTCTCAACCCCCAGTGAGCCGTAGCGGATGGCTGCTCATACTGAGCCAGGATCCTCTGGAGGTTTCTTCCTGTTAAAAGGGAGTTTTCCTTCCCACTGTCGCTAAATGCTTGCTTAGTATGAGGATTGTACCAACACAATGACACTAGTCAGTGTCTTGATGCAATCTGCTGGGTCCCTTATATAGGAAACTTTTTTACTGATTGGCTTATGAACTGAACTGTATTGGAATGTTTACTTTGTGAAGTGCCTTGAGACGACTCTTGTCGTGATCTGGCGCTATATAAATAAACTGAATTGAATTGAATTGAATTGAATTGAATTGA